>QRFJ01006691.1:0-30124 GCA_006176705.1 Cocos nucifera | reverse complement strand
TCGATAATCCTTGAAAGATAGGCATATGAGTAGAATTTTATATGCTTTAGCAGTGAGGTCTATTATATATGCAATGATATGTACGAGATCAGATGTGGCATAGTCACTAGGAGTAGTGAGTAGATACCAGTCTTATCCTAGAGAAAATCACTGAAAGATGGTTAAAACCATCCTTAAGTATTTGAAAAATACTAAAGACTAATGATTGATTTATGGTGAGTCAGATCTGAAGCTTGTGGGATTTAAAGACTCCAGCTTTCAATCTGATCATGATGACAGTAAAAGTATGTTAAAATATATCTTTACTCTAAATGGTGGAGCCATCTACTAGAAAAGTTTCAATCAGTATATAGTGGCTGACTCTGTTTGCGAAGTAGAGTATATGGTAGCATTAGATGCAGCAAAGAAAGCTGTGTGGCTGAGGAAGTTCATCATCAAGCTTGAAATAGCACCCTCCATTGATGGTCCAGTCCTGCTCTGCTGCGACAGCACTGGCACCATAGCTTAAGCAAAAGAACTGAAGGCACACCAGCGAACAAAGCATATTTTGCATCACTTCCATTTGGTCCAAAAGATCATGGATCATGATGACGTCGATCTTCAGAAGATCGACGAAAAGGATAACCCAAAGATCGACGAAAAGGATAACCTAGCCAACCCCTTCACTAAAGCCCTAGCAATCAAGGAATTCGACAACCATAAGTCGAAGATGGGTATTAGATACTGTGTCGAGTGGCTTTAGGATAAGTAGAAGTTATTGGAAATTATGTTCCAAAGCCAATCATCAGTTTGTTGATGGTTGAGATATTATAATTAATTTATTAATTAATAAAAAAAATTTTGGCATCTCTTTTTATCATAAGTTTACATCTTTTAATGAACTCCATTGTTATGATGAAGTCTTTAGGACTATTTAGTTTTGATAAAGAGAGGATTTATCGATTAGTCCTTAAATTTGTTCACGACCAAATGATAGGCTATTAATTATGACGACAGCATCTATCGAGCATAGGCCGCTATATGCCATATAGGTTGGTTGTCCTCATAACCAAGATGTGTGGAGATACTGGTATGGCATACAGATGAGATGTTTGGATACATCGTCATTGAACATGACCAACTCTAGAGTATTCTATTATCGAGAATGTCTCTGATGGGATATAGGTATAAGTATCCCTTAGACCTGAGATCACCTTAATGACTTGCAAGCAACTCACTGTGCTTTGGTATCGGACTAACTAAATTTCTAATTCAGTAATGAAAAGCTTCTAGGCATAGGCAAGTATTTGTAAAGTCGGAGTATGATCAAGATGGAATTGACCACTCAAAGAGTTGGAGTAGAATGTATCATTGTATTTCAATATAGCAAAACCTTTGCTAGAGTAATCCATCAGATGGATTTTATATTTTGAAATATAATGTGGACAACCTGATTAGAGTTGATAGTTGAACTCTGATGTATCCTACGAGCATTGTTATCAAGGGGTTGAATTATATGGAAACTATATCCTTATGGATTCTAAGGATGGTGTTCTACACCTTCGATCTATCCGACCGTCGGGTATCATTGTAAGATGGTCATTCTGATTGGTATAAAAATTTATTTCTATGCTACTGACTTAGGTTCAGATCTATGAGGTCACACACATTAGAGCTTATGATCTGATCGAATGGTTGATCTACGATTGAGAATCGTTCTAGGGTTAAACAATCAATACGATTGGTGTTTAACCTAGTGCAAGTATTGTAGAAGGATCGATTAGCAATTAGATTGCTAATTGGTTTAATTTGATTAAGCCAATAGGTTGAGATTAAGTTTAATTAAATATAATTTAATTAGATTAAGTTTGAACTTAATTGGATCAAGTCCAATTGATTTATTGGATAAGCCAAGTGCAAGTAAGAACTAGTCCTAGTCTAACTAGGACTCGAATTAACCCAATTTTTTAATTTTATTAAAAATAAATTAAAATTAAATCTAATTTAATTAAGCTCTTAATTGGTTAGGGTCTTATTTAATTGGATTGGTTTAATTTTGATTTTATTTTGTTAAAAGATCTTGTTTGACCAAGTCAAAATAGGAGTCCTAATGTGACTAGGACTCTCTATCTCCTTGCGCCACCTTGGTCTCAATGCCCTCCATACCTATTTTTTAGGTATCTTTCATGGAAAATTCTTTTCTTCCTAATTTTCATGCTCCCTCTCTCCCTCCAAGCCATATTTGGAAGTTGGGTGGAAGACCAAGTCAAAGGAGGAATTGGTTTTGCTTAGGATTCTATGAGATAGAATCCTTATTGACCAAAACATCTTTTCTTGAGTGCCGCACCCTCTTTTAATTAATTCTTCTCTTATTCTATGAAATTAATCTTTTTTTTTGTGCACCCTCCTTTGCTGGTTCATGCCAAAAATTATGGAGGAAACGTCCAAGAGTTGGGCGCCCCAACTGAAGTGAAATCCTGATTTTCCGGACCAAGTTCGTTCAGATATGATCAAATCAAGAGATATATTTCAAAAATTTTTTTCTTTGATCCTAATCAGATCTGAGATATTTTATATTTGATTATTATCATTTTAAAAATAAAATAAAATCTAGATAAATTTAATCAAATTTAATTTACCATGATGTGGATAATCCTATTATCCGTTGATGATCCTGTATGCAGCGAAAGGTTCTGGATCTAGCCACGCAAGTGCCTGATATCCTATTATCCTATTATCCGTTGATAATCCTATTCGGTCGCCTTTCTTTGATCTAGATCGCAGCAACCAAGCTCCAAAACCATTTTGGATGTGGAGAGGATAGGGAGAAGGTGAGTTTGGCATGGAGGAAGAGGGGAGAGGCAGCCTTGGGCGTGGAGAATTGTGATTCCTTTCCATCACTTCTAATCACAATCTGGGTTGGGCGTAGGGTCTTATTTATAGACTGTCTGTGATCCAACTTCTCTTCTTCCCAACCAATCACAACCCTTTGTGAAATCAGATCTAAATTTGATTGATGAAAATAGAGTCCCTTGGATTCCTCCTTAGAGGGCACCTAAGACCAATCAAAGTTGGTTCTTAGGAGAACTCTAATTGAAATCCAAAAAGAAGATGGAGTCCCTGTCCAACAGGGAGTCCTGGCGCCTCCAGCTTAGGCACACACCAAGGGTGGCATGCGCCCTCTTCCTTGCCAGGTTCTGATAGGGGCACAGGCCCCTACTCGCTCTCCAATAGGTGCGTGACATGTGGTCAAAAGTCAAAATATCAGTGGTCAACATTTGACCAGTCAAAGGTAGACTTTTGACCAAAGTCAAAGAACAAGAAATGGCAGGTGACCAAAAATGGCAGGTAATGTCTTACAAAATAAGACAACCTTTTCTAACTTAGACAACCTCCAGTTAGACCATATGAAGGCCTCTGATTGAGCACAAACTTCTTTGGCTCAATCAGGATAACTAATTTATGATAGTAAAAGAGGAACGTTAGGTTCAATCGAGTGCTAGCACGATTTCCTTGAACCTAATCGATTCTCATTTAGATCAATTGAACTGGATCAGTTCAATTGATGATCACCAGATTCAAACCCTTGTTTGTGTGACCTAGTTAGATTCAGTTCTGTATGGTAATGGGATATGTCATGATCTCTATCATCGACATCATCGAAACTCCTTTCGATGGATCAGAACTCTTCTGATTCGAACAGCTAGAATGATCGATCATCTAAATCATTCTAATTGCTCCCAAAATCCACCAGTGACACCTAGCAGTATATGGTGGCAACCCATCAGAGCTGAATGCGAACCTCTTGGTGCAGCTACCTGTGTGATTAAGTTCTTCTATCTTGAGCCCCGATCAGATTAGGGTTAAGGTGAACTCGTCAAACCCTAGTTCTCTGTCATATGATGTAATCATTCGATTCGAGTCTGATGTGAAAATCTAAATAGAAACTCTTTCTATTATTTCACTCTGCCATGGCCATGGACTTCTGGACTTGATTCTCATGATCATCATAGGGCTGCTCCTCTACCACCGAGGTAGATAGATTCCATCTTGATGCCATCCAGTTCCTACAATGAACATGCTATAGCCAACATACACCTCAGGGTTCCATATGGCTAGGAGACCGAGTAATGGTGTAGTCAAACTATAACACCCTCAAGGTGAACTGTCGATGCACCTCAGGTCAAAGAACCAGACACACTACTGCAGCATCGAGTCAGTCATTGACGAGAAGGTAGACTCCCTAATGACTACTCGAGGTGGTCACGCTCAGTGCCCTCATTCTCTAACGAGTACCTGTACTCTCGCTCCGGTGTCTCCACACCGTAGACTCAAGACTCATCTACTAAAGAGAAGCGATTGTACACCAACCTTTCGGATCAATCACCATCCTCGTGATGATCCTATGGTCGGGAGCATTTTATGAGTTAACAATGATTATTCATGTCTTAAATTTTCAACTCTTAAAAATATGAATTATCATTATCATTAACTCAAAGGATATATCACAGACACTAAATACACATATGTGATAGAAAATAATCCATTTTATTTATTATAGTCATAATTATAATTTTGCCCCTAGAAGTGTATTACAAGTGTCAGCCAATTCTAGCTTCTAGGGCATATATATCTAACACCAACAACTTTCCATGTTTGGATATTCCTAGTCTTGAAATTTGACCTAACATGGACTCTTCCTTTTCCCTATTTATTGGATGAATTTTATTCTAATTTTTTTATTAAATATAGAGATTTGGAAGAGGTTTGGGATGTGCAAGAATCAGAGGAAGAGGGTCCTTGGGCGTGGGGGTTACATAGGCACCAAACTAGGTGTCTAGGTGAGAGAAAAGAGAAGAAGAAGAGGGTCTTCTTCTAGGGCTATTTTATTTTCAATCTCTCCTTGTTTCTTTTGAATTTTTTTGAGAGAGTCTCAGATCAGCGAACTCGCATCTTTCTTTTCATATTTTGAAGATTCTAAATTTTGAAGAAGGGAGCATTAAATCGATCATCGAAAAAAATCAGCACAGTACTAGCATATTGTGCTGATTTCCTACATCGAACTTCAGATCAAAGATCGTAGGCTCATGTAGACGACTCCAAGAGGCTGGATGCATGTGTGGCTCATGACTTCATCCTCAAGCTTGGATCAGTAAGTTAGAACATTTAAACTTACTCAGGTAATAGATCTGATCTATAAACTTCATACCTACATTTGATGTAGTGTAGATCTAGGTTGACTTGATCAACCTTTTTCTTTCTTATTTAATTTTAATTTTTAATTTAATATCATGTCTTAATCATATAATAGATCTAAGATCTAGGTGTTTATATGGTTATTTAAATAAATTTTAGATTTATTTAAGTCTTTCGCTGCAAGATCTTGAAAAAATTTCAAGATCTACCTATGAAATCCTAGATCTGGTTCCTTCATCCAGGAGGAACTCAGGAAGGAGGAGCTTGCTTCTACAAGGCTAAAGGCAGCTCTGGCCTTGGAGAAGGAGAGAAGAAAGAAGGCTGAGGTCAAGGTTGCTGAGCTGAAGGATCAAATTTTAAGGTAGATTTAGGAAGCAAAGATTCAGGCAGTGAAAGAGTTCAAGGTTTTCTCTGAAATGAGGAACCTAAATGTCAAGTTCGGCCAGCAGGCCTTTGTCAAAGGGTTCAAACTTTATAAAGACAGAGTGGCTCGCAAATTTTCTAAGCTTGATCTCAGCTTCCTGGATAAAGAAGTTACTGATGAAGAGGTAGGACCATCCACTACCGTGGCCGACCCTTCTCCTTCCAAAGTTGCTTTTGAGCCTTTCAAACCTATTATCGAGGTGCCCGAACTTGCACTGGAGCCTGAGGTTGCAGAGAATGCTACAACCTTATCCACTGCCGCATCTCCTAAGGTTGAGAATCTCGAATAGTTATATTTTTTCTTCTTTTCTATTGACGTACATACAACATTTTGAACAATGAAACTAGATCTTCTTTCTTTATACTTGCATTGTTTATTATTTAGAATTCTTTTGGCAATCAAAATCATGACCCACCATCTCCAGTTGAGGCCGATCCTCTACCTCAGGGCATTTCTCTAAAATTAATGGTTAAAAATTTTTAAAAAAGAGGTTCATCACTTGAAGAAGAAGTTAAAAAAAATAGAAGACAAGATTCAAAAGTCGAGGAAGGACTGTTCAGAGGTGATAATTGAGATCACCCATCTTCATCAGGTGCACAAGAAGGAACTCATGAATTTTCTCAATAAGAAATGGCACTTGAGCAAAGAATTGAAACGAGCGTAGAAGCTCGGTAGCGAGAAGGATTGGGCATTGACGTCCAAGGTGAGCTCCTTTGAAGTTAAGCTCAACGCGGCTAAAGAAAAAATTCAGCTATTGAAAGGGAGCTCATCATGGTCTTTCGATAAGGCACGGTATGATTGGAATTGATTGAAGAATTTTTTTGAGCTCCAGAAACAACTTCGTGACACCAAAGTTTGGCACAACGACTATAGGCTAGGCTGGGCAAAGAAAATGAATAGGCTCGAAAGTGAGCTTAAAGTTGCTCATGATGAGGTGGCTTGTCTTCAGAAATGATTGGCCAACCTTCAGCGGGCTGGTGCCAATAGAGAGTTGGAATAGCTTGCCTCCTTGAGGAGGTCCTTTGGAGATCTTCTCGAGACATACGAGAAGGAGAAGGCTGAGTTTCAACAGCTGAAGATCCAAATGACTTACGAGCGATAGGCTATTAAGGATGCAGAGGCTGAGTCAGCGATCTTGAGGAAGAGATTGCATGAATCAGAAGATGAGTGTCGAAGGGCCAATAAGTTATTTGGAGAGCACATGCTAAAAAGGAAGGAGTTTGAAGAAGAAGTTGTTAGCTTGAAACAATCTCTGGTGCTGGCTGGGGTTGGTAGCTCGAAGTTGGAAGGATCCGGTCCATCTTAGAACCTCATCTTTCTTTCTTCTTTTTTTTTTAATAACTGGTCTTGCTTTACCGACCTCCTTATGTAATGAATCTTTCTTTTTAATGAAATAAGTTTTCCTTGTCTTTCCATACTACCCAAGTTTGATTCTGTTAGTTCTTCATTTTCTTTGCTTTACCTATCGAAAATGTATCTTCCTTACGTCTATGGTGACTGCGGATCTTCGTTTGTGTTTGGATGAGGTTCTCCCCCTAGCTTAGGAGGTCTTCATCCATGTCAGGATGAGGTTCTCCTTCTGTTCCTAACATGGTTGGCTTTTACTTTTGTCAGGATAAGGTTCTCCTCCTACCTCAGATAATCGGAGGTCTTCATCCATGTCAGGATGAAATCCTCTTCCTGTTCCTAACATGGTTGGCCTTTATCTTGTCCTTCTATCAGGATGAGGTCCTCTTCTTGTTCTTGATGGCGTTGGTCTTTACCTTTGTTAGGGCAAGGTCCTCCACCTATCCTTAACAAAGTCATTGGGGCACAAAAGGACCATTGAAAGGGTCTCTCTCCTCCTTCTATCTTAAATAACTAGAGGTCTTCATCCATGTCAGGATGAGGTTCTCCTCCTATTTCTGACATAATTAGTTTTTGCTCTTGTTAGGATGAGGTTCTACTCCTATTCCTAACAGGACAAGAGGGGTGCAAAAGGGCCTCTCCTCTACTTCTGTCTTAAATAATCAGAGGTCTTCATCCATGTCAAGAAGAGGTTCTTCACCTATTTCTGACATGGTTAGTTTTTATTGTTGTTAGGATGAGGTTCTCTTTCTATTCCTACCAGGATAGTAGGAGCGCAAAAAGGCCATTGAAGGGGCCTCTCCCCTCATCCTATCTTAAATAATCGAAGGTCTTTATCTGTGTCAAGATGAGGTTCTTCTACTCTTCCTGACATGGTTAGTTTTTGCTCATGTTAGGATAAGATTCTCCTCTTATTCTTAATAGGATAGTAGGAGCACAAAAGGGCCATTGAGGGGCCACTCCCTCCTCCTACCTTAAATAACCCGAGGTCTTCATCCATGTCCAGTTGAGGTCCTCTTATTCTTGACAAGGCCAACTTTGATTATTTCGAAGGGTTATTTTCTATCATCATAGATTTATACCAAGAATGAAGATATTAATGTTAGATATGTGTGCCCTAGAAGTCAGAATTAGCTGACACTTGTAATACACTTATAGGAGCAAAATTTTAATTTTGACTATAAATAATAAAATGAATTATTTTCTATCATATATGTATATTTAGTGTCTGTGATACATCCCTTGAGTTAATGGTAATGATAATTCTTATTTTCAATAGTTGAAAATTTAAGACATGAATAATCATTTATTAACTCATAAAAGCTCCTGACCATAGGATCATCATGAGGATGGTGATTGATCCGAAAGGTTGGTGTACAATCGCTTCTTTATAGTAGATGAGTCTTGAGTCTACGGTGTAGAGACACCGGAGCGAGAGTACAGGTACTCGTTAGAGAACGAGGGCACTGAGCGTGACCACCTCGAGTAGTCATTAAGGAAGTCTACCTTCTCGTCAATGACTGACTCGATGCTGCAGTAGTGTGTCTGGTTCTTTGACCTGAGGTGCATCGGCAGTTCACCTTGAGGGTGTTATAGTTTGACTACACCATTACTCGATCTCCTAGCCATTTGGAACCCTGAGGTGTATGTTGGCTATAGCATGTTCATTGTAGGAACTGGATTGCATCAAGATGGAATCTATCTACCTCGGTGGTATGAGGAGCAGCCCTATGATGATCATGAGAATCAAGTCCATAAGCCCATGGCCATGGCAGAGAGTGAAATAATAGAAAGAGTTTCTATTTAAGATTTTCACATCGGACTTGAATCGAATGATTAAATCATATGATAAGAACTAGGGTTTGACGAGTTCACCTTAACCCTAATCTGATCGGGGCTCAAGATAGAAGAACTTAATCACACAGGTAGCTGCACCAAGAGGTTCGCATTCAGCTCTGATGGGTTGCCACCATATACTGCTAGGTGTCACTGGTGGATTTTGGGAGCAATTAGAATGATTTAGATGATCGATCATTCTAGCTGTTCGAATCAGAAGAGTTCTGATCCATCGAAAGGAGTTTTTCGATGATGTCGATGATAGAGATCATGACATATCCCATTACCATATACAGAACTGAACCTAACTGGGTCACACAAACAAGGGTTTGAATCTGGATGATCATCAATTGAACTAATCTAGTTCAATTGATCTGAATGAGATTCAATTAGGTTCAAGAAAATCGTGCTAGCACTCGATTGAACCTAACGTTCTCTTTTTTACTATCATCATTAAAAGTTGTCTCGACTGAGCCAAATATAGTTTGTGCTCACTCAGGTACCATTACCTGGTCTAATTAGAGCTTATCCAAATCAGAAAAGGATTGTCTTAATTTATAGAATAAATTTGAGACAACACCTACCATTTTTCGTCACCTTTTAATTCTTGTCCTTTGACTTTGGTCAAACGTTGACCTTTGACCCTTGGACATCTGCCCATGTGTCATTATTAGATAGTAGATAGGAGCTTGTCCCCTCACTAAAATTTAGAAAGGAGGGGGTGCATGCCTAGGATGGCATGCACTCATGGATAGGGATGCCTGGAGTCCCATACAGATGGGACTCTAGGTTGCTTCTTGGATTTAAACTAGGTGACCTTTACCTATAGACTTTGACCAGTCTAAGGCACCATCCAAGGATGAATTTATGAGGCTCTCATCTGATTGGATCAGATGATATCATCCTACCAATCAGATTTAGATCTGATTTCACAAAGCAAGTTGTGATTGGTTGGGATGAAGAGGAGTTGGCATGGCACAGCAGGTCTATAAATAAGACCCCATCTGCGCCCAATCTTAAGATGAGTTTCTCATAGCCCATGCCCCAAGGCTGACCCTCTCCCTCCTCCATGCCATCTTCTGACCCTCTCTCTCCTCTCCACACCTAAGGAAGTTGGGCTTCAGTTTGGTGCGATTCCAGATCAAGAAAAGGCGATCAAAAGGAAGAAGGCTGCACTGCTGCAAAGGACGACTGCTGATCTTCAAAAGGAGTTTTGAAGATCCTCCAAATCAGATCCAGATCTAATTTTTGGAAGATGTGATAGAGAAGAAGAGGATCTCCTAGATCCAGCCCTGAGTGGATACCGGTAGAGGCCAGGCACTTGCGTGGCTAGATCCAGAACCTTCCGCTGCAATCACAGGATCATCAACAGGGTAATAGGATTACCTAAAAATCAAGGTAAATTAAATTTGATTTAATTTAATTTAATTTTTTTATTTATTAAAATAATAAAATTAGATCTGAAAAATATCAAGATCTGATTTGAGATCAAAGAAAAAATTTTTGAAATATATCTCTTGATCTGATCAGATCTGAACGAACCTGGTCGGAAAAATCAGGATTTTTCCTTCAACTGGTATCAGAGCCATGGTTCTAAAATTTATTTAGATCTGATTTTAATTTATTTTTAAATTAAGTGATTTTAGATGTCACATGAGATGTGATCAGATCTAAAATTAAAAAATTAAAAAATTAAAATTAAATTAATTGGATCTAAAATTATGAAGATATGCATGACTAGTTCTAGAATAGAATAGTTCTATAGAATAGTCTTGCATAATCATAATTTTTTTGATTTAAATTATATTTTAGATCTATTTATTTACTATTTTTTGATATTATAAATGTTATAATAACATCTAAAAATAAAAAATAAATTAAATTTAATTTTAAATATCATATGAGATATGATTAGATGCATGTCTAGACTAGTTGTAGAATAGTTCTACATAATTATTGTCTAGATTAGAATTTATTTTGATTAGATCAATTTAAATCTAATTTTTTAGATTATTATGAGATAATTTAGATCTAAAAAATATGCATGATTATGATGAGATGTATGCAAAATATGCCATTTTAGATTATATAATTTGTATATGAGATATATGATATAGATCTAATTATTTTTGTAGATTATTGAATGTTCCTGATTAAGGCGTTCCTCTTGGCCGTCCGGTCATAAGAACGAAGAAGGGTTTAAAGGCCCTCTCTTCCCATTCGATGGGGTGTTCTTATGATGTGTAGGGGTGCTGCGTGTTCGTCCTTAATCAGAAACCCAAAACTTACTTTCTGCAAAAACCCTAGATCCTGAAACCCTAGGATTTATTGTGCATATTTTGTTTATGAACCCTACTTAATTAAGAATTAAGTTTATGGAATATTAATTAGGTCTAAAATTGAGAATTTTCAGATCTAAGACATATTCATAATACTGGGTTCGGGCTTGGGTAGCTCAATTAGGTCTAAGCGGTTGATCAAACCGAATCAAGAGTTGGTTAGATGGGATCAACAATGCTTAAATTGACCAGCCTAATAGGATTAAGTCTGGGTCAAGATCGAGTCACGAGTCACGATCAAGCAAGACCTAATTAGGCTCAGAGGTTAGAGTCTGGATTGTAGGCTAACCCAATTGGTTCTGACTCAACAATTTGGTGTCTAAGGTAAGTTTGGCACATACGACCGACTGGTTTTTAATTGGAAGCTACTCGACCTGAATGCGTTCTTGTACGAGTTAATGGCATATTCCTTCCACCGGTCTCACTTACCTGGCCATATCTGTTGACACAGTTCTGATCTGAGGTGGTCAATAATCCGAGCTAACCCATGCCACTAGGTTAGTCATAATTGTTATGACTAAGCCAAGTCTAGTTTAATGAGACCTGAATCAATTCTCCCTAAGAAAAGATTAAGTCTGAGGTCTTCCACCATTGTAGATGTGCGGGCCCTTCCCGGGGTTGATTGTTCTCGGCTGGATACAGTGGCTCAGTTGCACCGGGAAGATGCAACCATGTCTATTAGGCATTGGATGCTATGGGCTGGAGGATGAGTTGGGCTCAATATTCGGATACGGTGAGAGACTCAATTAGGAACCCAGTCTATGCAAATGGTGGGTCTGACTTAACTAAGGAGTGGATCAATATTTCGGATACGGTGAGATTCATGAATTAGAGACCAAGTTTGGGTGCACCATGATTAGAGAATCATTGAACAAGAGTTGTTCACTCATTGGCTAACCCATCACCAATAACTGTTAGGTGAGGTGATGAGTCAGTTGGTGAGACCGCACCACCCACTAGAAATCATTAATCATGGAGATTTTTGCATCTCTACAGAGGGAGTGTAGGGATCCGAGAAAATAGTGGGAGCTAATTTGTTTAAAAATAAAATCCCTAAATAAATTGGTCAAGTCAAAATTACAGTATCTAACTAGAATCTTTGACTCTCTACAGGAAAAATGTCTGCGTCCAACCCATTGGCACGTATCCTGGACACACATAGACTGACTGGACCCAATTATAAAGATTGGCTCAGGAACTACAAAATTATTTTGGGTTTCGAGAAGTTAACCATGTTTTGGACCAGGACCCTCCCACCTTACCAGCCCGTCCATCCACTGAACAGAGAGCGTCTCTGGAAAAATGGATTGACGAAGATAATAAGGCCAGATATTACATGTTGGGCTCGATGTCTGATGAGCTCCAGCGCCAACATGAAGATATCGGGACTGCTCGCCAAATGTTGGCTCACCTGCAGGAGATGTTTGGTGAACAGAGTCGCGCAGCCAAATATCAAGTCACAAAATGACTTTTTAAGGCTAAGATGCGTGATGGGCAGTCAGTCCAAGATCACTGTCTGACAATGATCAAGGACATGGAAGAGCTTGAGAAAGCTCGGTGTGAAGTTGGACTTGGATCTGCAGAACGATATTATTCTGCAATCCTTGACTGATGCATATGGGCAATTCATCATGAATTACCACATGCATAAACTTCAAAATTCCTTGGCCGAAGTTAATGAATATGCTGGTTACCGCTGAGCTTTCTATGAAAGGTTCTAAAGGCTCAGTTCTTGCTATGGAACGGACTTCTTCCAAAAGAAAGTCTTATGGAAAGAAAAAGAAGTCTGTGAAAAAGCAAAAGGTGGAAGGATCAAAGAAGAAGAAGGCAGAAGCCGAAGAAGGCCGATGGCAAAGGAAAAGTGTTTCCATTGCAACAGCGACGGCCATTGGAAGCGGAACTGCCCTACTTACCTGGCCACCCTGAAGAACAAGAAGGAAGGTCCTTCTGGAGGTATGCTCGTTATTGAGTCTAACCTTACGGTTTCTTCTGCATCCAGTTGGGTGCTTGACTCTGGTTCTAGTGCTCATCTGTGCACTTCTATGCAGGGTCTTGAGGATAGCAGGAGGCTGAGGGATGGAGACATGATCCTACGCATCGGTAATGGAGCAAGAGTTGCTGCAGTAGCCGTGGGAACATACCCTCTTCGATTACCATCTGGTTTAGACTTAGTTTTAAAAGACTGTTATTATGTGCCTGCAGCTAGCAGGAATTTGATTTCTGTTTCATGCTTAGCACAAGAAGGTTATGTGATCACCTTCTTTAAGGACCATTGTAACATTCTTTATGAAAGAAATAAAATTGCAAATGGTTTCCTTATTAATGGTCTTTATCAGCTACATATTGATGTACCTATTTTAACTATCGAGCAAAACGTGAATGCCAAACGACCTAGGGATAGTCCAAACGACAGATATCTATGGCACCTGAGATTAGGTCATATAGCAGAAGATAGGATTAACAAATTGGAGAAAAATGGGCTATTGAGTCCATTGACTTTTGAGTCATATCCAACTTGTGAATCTTGTCTTCAAGGCAAAATGACTAAACTCCCTTTTGTTGGACATGGGAAGAGGGCCACAGATCTCCTTGCCCTAGTACATACTGATGTGTGCGGCCCATTTGATGTGCCGGCTAGAGGCAATTTTGTCTACTTCATTACCTTTACCGATGATCTGTCTAGGTATGGGTATGTGTATCTTATGAGACACAAGTCTGAAGCTTTTGAAAAGTTCAAAGAATTCAGACATGAAGTAGAAAAACAAACTGGAAAACCCATTAAGGTTCTTCGATCAGATCGAGGAGGTGAATACCTTAGCCCGGAATTCCTAGACTATCTTAAGGAAAAATGGCATAGTCTCTCAATGGACTCCACCAGGAACACCTCAACTCAACGGGGTTTCAGAATGGAGAAATCGGACTCTATTGGATATGGTTCGATCCATGATGAGCTTCACAGACCTCCCTGATTTTCTTTGGGGACATTCATTGTTAACTTCAATCTATCTACTGAATAGGGTTCCCTCTAAAACCGTTCCTACCACACCGTATGAGATATGGCACGGTAAGAAACCAAGTCTGAGTCATCTCAGAATTTGGGGTTGTCCGGCTCATGTCAAAAGACAACAAGCGGACAAGTTAGAGTTTAGGTCCTTTAGAGCTCGATTCATAGGATATCCTAAAGAGTCATTAGGATACTATTTCTACATTCCAGAAGACCACAATGTGATTGTGAGTCGACATGCCATCTTTCTTGAAAAATAGTTTATTCAAGATAGCGGCATTGGAAAGCAGATTCAAGCTTGATGAGAAAGTCTCACAAGCAGAACGAGCTAAGGACCAAGTGGAACCAAATCAGGTTGAGCCAATAAGAACACTACCTCCTCCACCTCGTAGATCGGAAAAGAGTTTTTCCCGTCCCCCTGAAAGATACTTAGGTATTATTTCAGAGGAATGTAGAGGAAAATGTTCCTCATAGGTAATGGTGCTCATGGTGATGATCCCAAAACCTACAACGAGGCGATATCAGATATCGACTCCGAGAAATGGCTTAGAGGCAATGAAGTCAGAAATTGACTCGATGCACTCAAACCAAGTCTGGACCTTGGTAGATCCACCAGAAGGTATAGTACCTATTGGGTGTAAATGGATCTTCAAGAGAAAGATTGGTGCAGATGGGAATGTGGAGACATTCAAGGCTAGACTAGTGGCAAAAGGTTATAGTCAACGCGAAGGCATTGACTATCAGGATACCTTTTCCCCAGTAGCTATGCTAAAATCCATCCGCACATTGCTTGCCTGTTGCAGCCTATTTCGATTATGAAATATGGCAAATGGACGTGAAAACGGCATTCCTTAAATGGATATCTTGAGGAAGATATCTATATGGAAAACAGCCGCTAGGTTTCACATCCAGTGATACTGATCACAAGGTTTGCAAGCTGCAAAGGTCCATATATGGACTTAAGCAAGCATCTCGGAGCTGGAACACTCGTTTCAATGATGTGATCAAAAAAGTTTGGTTTCATCAAAAATGAAGAGGAACCATGTGTTTTCAAAAAGGGTCAGTGGGAGCGCTGTTGTCTTCCTCGTATTGTACGTGGATGACATCCTCCTTATTGGGAATGATATTCCCATGTTGACATCAGTCAAAATGTGGTTGTCCAAGGAATTCTCCATGAAAGACCTAGGTGAAGCATCCTTTATTCTAGGAATTAAGGTCTATAGGGATAGACCGAATAGGATGCTAGGACTTTCACAGAAGATGTACATAGAGGAAGTACTAAAGAGGTTTAGTATGGAAAACTCTAAGAGGGGATTAATACCCTTCAGACATGGTATTCATCTTTCCAAGAAGATGTGCCCCAGCACACCTGAGGAAATAGAACGCATGAGCAAGATCCCTTATGCTTCTGCAATAGGGAGCCTCATGTATGCCATGCTATGTACACGACCTGATATAGCCCATGCTGTGAGTGTCACAAGCAGATATCAGTCAAATCCAGGTGAAGAACACTGGACTTCTGTGAAATGTATCCTTAAGTACTTGAGAAGAACTAAGGATATGATGTTGGTCTTTGGTAATGGAGAACTCCAAGTCCAGGGATACACAGACTCGGATTTCATGTCCGATATAGATGATCGAAAGTCGACATCTGGAAGTCTGTTTGTGTGCAATGGTGGAGCTGTCAGCTGGAAGAGTTCCAAGCAAACTGTGATAGCAGATTCCACCATGGAAGCAGAATATATCGCTGCATCAGAGGCTGCAAAGGAAGCATTCTGGTACAACAAGTTTGCGCCAGAAATTGGAGTAATGCCATCAGATGCCATTCCTCTATACTGCGACAACAATGGCGCCATAGCCCTTGCTAAGGAGCCGAGGTCTCACCAGAAATCCAAGCACATTGAGCGGCGATACCACCTCATCCGCGATTACCTTCGAGAAAGGTTACGTTCGAGGTCAAGAGAGTCAACTCCGCAGATAATGTGGCAGACCCACTTACAAAGCCGTTGGGCCAGCAGAAGATCGAAGCCCACCTTGAGAAGATGGGACTTAGACTTGTAGCCAATTGGCTTTAGGACAAGTGGGAGATTGTTAGATATATGTGCCCTAGAAGCCAGAATTGGCTGACACTTGTAATACACTTCTAGGGGCAAAATTATAATTTTGACTATAATAATAAAATGGGTTATTTTCTATCACATATGTGTATTTAGTGTCTGTGATACATCCTTTGAGTTAATGGTAATGATAATTCATATTTTCAAGAGTTGAAAATTTAAGACATGAATAATCATTATTAACTCATAAAATGCTCCCGACCATAGGATCATCACGAGGATGGTGATTGATCCGGAAGGTTGGTGTACAATCGCTTCTCTTTAGTAGATGAGTCTTGAGTCTACGGTGTGGAGACACCGGAGCGAGAGTACAGGTACTCGTTAGAGAACGAGGGCACTGAGCGTGACCACCTCGAGTAGTCATTAGGAAGTCTACCTTCTCGTCAATGACTGACTCGATGCTGCAGTAGTGTGTCTGGTTCTTTGACCTGAGATGCATCGGCAGTTCACCTTGAGGGTGTTATAGTTTGACTACACCATTACTCGGTCTCCTAGCCATATGGAACCCTGAGGTGTATGTTGGCTATAGCATGTTCATTGTAGGAACTGGATTGCATCAAGATGGAATCTATCTACCTCGGTGGTAGAGGAGCAGCCCTATGATGATCATGAGAATCAAGTCCAGAAGCCCATGGCCATGGCAGAGAGTGAAATAATAGAAAGAGTTTCTATTTAGATTTTCACATTGGACTCGAATCGAATGATTACATCATATGACAGAGAACTAGGGTTTGACGAGTTCACCTTAACCCTAATCTGATCGGGGCTCAAGATAGAAGAACTTAATCACACAGGTAGCTGCACCAAGAGGTTCGCATTCAGCTCTGATGGGTTGCCACCATATACTGCTAGGTGTCACTGGTGGATTTTGGGAGCAATTAGAATGATTTAGATGATCGATCATTCTAGCTGTTCGAATCAGAAGAGTTCTGATCCATCGAAAGGAGTTTCGATGATGTCGATGATAGAGATCATGACATATCCCATTACCATACAGAACTGAACCTAACTGGGTCACACACAAACAAGGGTTTGAATCTGGTGATCATCAATTGAACTGATCTAGTTCAATTGATCTGAATGAGATTCAATTAGGTTCAAGGAAAATCGTGCTAGCACTCGATTGAACCTAACGTTTCTTTTTCTATCATCATAATAAGTTGTCCTGACTGAGCCAAAGGAGTTTGTGCTCAATCAGAGGCCTTCATATGGTCTGACTGGAGGTTGTCCAAGTCAGAAAAGGTTGTCTTATTTTGTATTTGAGACATTACCTGCCATTTTTGGTCACCTGCCATTTCTTGTTCTTTGACTTTGGTCAAAGTTGACCTTTGACTTTGGTCAAACGTTAACCTTTGACCCTTGGACATCACCCATGTCATGCACTATTGGAGAGTGGTGGGGGTTGTCCCTTCAGAACCTGGCAAGGAGGGGGCGCACACCTAGGTTGCTTGCGCCATGGATAGGGATGCCTGGAGTCCCATACAGATGGACTCCAGGTTGCTTCTTGGATTCAAACTAGGTGACCCTTACCTATAGACTTTGATCAATCTAAGGCACCATCTAAGGATGAATCTATGGGGCTCTCATCTGATTTGATCAAGTGATGTCATCCCACCAATCAGATTTAAATCTGATTGCATGAAGCAACGCGATTGGCCAGGATGATGCAGCACTACATGGCGTAGCAGGGTCTATAAATAAACCCTGTCGGTGCCCAACCTTAAGATGAGTTCCTCTTAGCCTACACCCCAAGGCTAGCCCTCTTCCTCCTCCATGCCATCTTCTGACCCTCTCTCTCCTCTCCACGCCTAAGGAAGTTGGGCTTCAGTTTGGTATGATCTAGATCAAGAAAAGGCGATCGAGAAGAAAGAAGGCTGCACTGCTGCAAAGAGACGACTGCTAATCTTTGAAGAGAGTTTTGAAGAACCTACAAATTAGATCTAGATCTGATTTTTGGAGAGAAGAAAGAGAAGGAGAAGATCTCCAAATTCAGTCTGAGTGGATACTAGTAGAGGCCAGACACTTGCGTGGCTAGATTTAGAACCTCAAACAATCAGTAGGATCATCAAAGGATAATCAGATTATCCAAAACCAAGGTAACATTAATTTAGATTTAATTTAATTTAATTTTCTTACTTATCAGATCATAAAATCAAATTTGAAAAATGCCAGATCTAATTTGGATCTAGGAAAAAATTTTTAAAATATGCCTCTCGATCTAATCAAATTTAAGCAAACCTGATCTAAAAAAATCTAATTTTTCCTTCAATTAAAATATAAAAATTTTATTCAAAATAAAGTCATTGGTAGTACATTCATAAATTCTCTAAATTTCATGGGCATGGGAGATCTGTCCCTCTGAGTTCCTTCAGGTAACAAGTTTTGTGCTGGATGATCGTCTTGATTTTATATGGGCCTTCCTAATTTGTGTGAGCTCAAAAGTTACACTCCCAAGTCTTGAAAATATGAGAAGATAGATCATGAAAAGTTGAAAGCGAGTCAAAAGAAAAATCAGCTCTTCTAGCAAAATTTAGAAATTGGGCCAGCTCACCTTGAGACTGGGCCGGTTAAGTTGGAACTGGGCTAGCTCAGTCCAGGACTTGGTCTGCTTAGTCTTAGAGAAAAATCTAGATAGAATGTAGCATTTTTGGGCTATTGGCATGGTATATAACTGGGTCAGCTCAGTCTAGGCATGGTACATAACTGGGTCAGCTCAGTCTAGGCATGGTACATAACTGGGTCAGCTCAATCGCAGGTTAGCCAACTCAGTCTGAAATTAGACCAACTCAATTTTTACAAGTTATTATTTTATGTACATGGATTATTTAGTTTTGGAGAGTTTTTCTATGAGCTTGGGCTTGATCCTTTGTAAAGTATATACTGAAAATAGGTCAAGGTTGTAATGGTGCTAAAATATACTGAATAAAAGCTCTTTTCTTTCGAAAATCTCTCATTCTTTTTTTCTATTTCTTGAATTATTTGATCATGCTTTCATAGAAATCTCTGAAAAGTACTTTCTTATTGCTTGGCTAATCACTGGCGGCCATGCTAATCCATGTGGAAAGAGCGTGCATTCTCGATATTTGGTATCAGAGCGGTGTTGCATGGAAGGAAGGAAGACACCTAGCGTTTACTATATCTAGGATCTATTGCATTAGGTTTTATCCTAAAACTTCTAGTTTGCTTCGTGGTTGTCTCTAGATTGAGGTGGAGATTGTTTACGTGGAGGAATGGTGATACAGAAGTCTAGAAAGAGGATTTAGGGCTAGTTAGATCTTCTTTGAAGGGTAGTTTTGTTGGTGTGTGAGATCGTGAAGGGTGTTAGGGATTTGTTCTTGACTTATTTGAAGTCATGGGATCAAGTGAATTCAAGATGGATTTTGAGAAGTTTGATGGCAAGAAAAATTTTACTCTATAGCAGCAAAGAGTAAAGAACTTGTTGGTTCAGTAGAGGATCTACAAGGTCTTGACAAAAGAAAGACCAAAAAAGATCAATGCTGAGGATTGAAAAGAGTTAGAGAAAATTGCTTTTAGCACAATTTGAATGTGCTTGGCCGATCAGGTTTTGTTTGAGATTTGCATAGAAACTACGGCAAAGGGGCTTTGGAAGAGACCGAAGAACACATACATAAGGAAGAACATGACGAACAAGCTGTGGTTGAAGAAACAGTTGTATAGTCTGAGGATGCCCGAAGGCGGAGATCTTATTGCCCATATCCAAAGGTTCAATTAGGTGTGTTTTGATGTGATGAGTTTGAATGTGAAGATCGACGAGGAGGATTATGCATTGCTGCTATTATGTTCTCTCTTAGGTTTATATGATGGTCTCATAACAACTTTAGTTTATGGGAAGGAGACCCTAAACTATGAAGAGGTTGTTGGTGTGCTCAGATCAAATGAGCAAAGAAAAAAGATCTACAAGGAAGACCTTAAGTCTGAGATCTTGACTGTGAATGATAGATGGGGAAGATCAAAGGAGAAGATAAGAGAAAAATCCTAGGATAGGTCAAAGTCTCAGGATCAGAGGAAGATGACATTGAAATGTTATAAATATCATCAGCCTAGACACCTGAGGAGAGATTATCCCCTTTTGATATCAGAAAAAGGAAAGGCCAGCAAGGGAGATGATACAACTTCTATGAGCAGTGGAGAAGACCTGCTAGTTATATCAGATGGATCCATAGAGTATAATACTATATGGATATTGGATTCAGCATGCTCACACCACTATCTTCTCATCAAAAGTGGTTTGCTACCTACCAGAAGGTCAATAGTGGAAGTGTTAGCCTTGGAGATGATCACCCATGCAAAGTAGCTGAAATTGGCTCTATCAGGATGAGGATGTACGATGGGATCATTCATACATTATCAAATGTCAGGCATGTACCGAAGTTGAAAAGGAATTTGATTTCTTTGGGCTACTTGGAGGAGCAAGATTATGCTTTTAGTAGGCAGGTTGGCAGTGGATATCTAAAAATTTTTAAGGAAGCTTTGGTGGTGATGAGAGGTAGATGACTGAGCAACATTCTTTACAGAATGAAAGGCTCAGTGGTAAATGATAATGAAGAGGTGCTAGCAGCGGCATAGGAGGAGCAGATTTTATATCAGCTGTGGCACTATCGGATAGGTCATATGAGTGATCGTGGGCTCACTGAACTAAGCAGAAGAGGTATGATCTCAGCCCTGAAGTAGAAGGGCACAGATCTTTGTGAGCCATTCATCTTTGGTAAACAACATAGGATGAAGTTTGCTAGAAGTACCAAGCGCAGTGAGGGAGTGCTGGATTTAGTTCACTTGGATGTGTGGAGACCAGCTTCTATATCAGCTAGAGGTGGGGCAAAATACTTTATCACTTTCATTAATGATTTCTTAAGGAAGGTATGGGTTTATCTGATAAAAAAAAAAATAGAAGTATTTGCCTGGTTTAGAGCCTAGAGAGCTGAAGTAGAGAAGGAGTCAGGGAGATAGGTGAAGTATCTAAGGTCAGACAATGGAGGGGAGTATACAAGCTTGGAGTTCAGGAGGTACTGTGAGAAAAATGACATCAAACGTCATTACACGGTGAAGATGACTCCCTAGTAGAATGGTATCGTGGAGAGGATGAATCGGACATTGATCGAGAAGGCATAGAGTTTGAGGCTACAGACATCACTCCCAAAGTTCTTTTGGGATGATGCTCTAACATTTTTTTATTTTCTTGTGAACATATCCCCTCGTTATAAGCTGAATGGAAGCATTCTAGAGGAGATCTGAAGTAGAAAGAAGGTGGAGCTTGGCCACCTAAAAGTCTTCAGTTGCACAGCTTATGCACATGTGGAGGCAATCGAGAGGAGCAAATTGGTCTCAAAATCTCAAAGGATGATATTCATAGGGTATCCACAAGAAGTCAAGGGGTACCTACTGTGGGACTCTCAAGCATCGAAGTCAGTGATTAGCAGGCACGTTATCTTTGATGAGAAGAGCATCTTGAGGAGGTGTGGGATAGATGGAACTGAGAAAATAGAGGTAAACAGCGGTGGCTAGTCAGAGAAAGATGGCATGAAGGTTACATCCACTTATAGGAGTATTCCTATTGAGGTGGAGCTGGGCAGAAAAGTATTATCTTAGATTAAAAATCAGCATGAAGCATTGGTAATTTAGATAGATGTGCAGGAGCAGTCATAGATATCAGGCAGAGATGTGCTAGTAGGAGTGGCTTTGCACAAGCCCCAGTGCACTATTAGGAGATCGGTCAGATATGGCATTGATGAGGTTATCTCCTTTGCACTCATCACTGCTAATGGAGATCCAGAGAATTATGCAGATGTCATGAAAAGTGAGGATCATGATTTATGGATACAGGCCATGATAGAGGAGATGAAATCACTTGAGAAGAATCAGACATAGCAGTTAGTGGATCTACCAGAGGGTGCTCGATCTATTGGCTCAAAGTGGGTGTTCACATAGAAAGAAACACCTTCAGAACAAGGTGGACTTAGATTCAAAGCAAGACTGGTAGCAAAGGGATACTCACAAAGGAAAGAGATTGACTACATAAAAATTTTCTCTTCTATGGTGTGTCATATATCTATTCGAGTTTTGCTGTCACTGATGGCACAGCATAATATGGAATTAGAACAGATGGACGTGAAGATGGCCTTCCTTCATGAGACTTTGGAGGAAAGAATCTACATGAAGCGGCTAGATGGTTTCATGGAGATGGGATAGGAAAAAAAGGTGTGTTTACTCAGGAAGTCTTCGTATGGCTTAAAATAATCCCCTCATCAGTGGTATCGAAGGTTTGATAGTTTGTCTTGAGCCTGAATTTCAATAGATGTGAACATGACTATTGTGTCCACGTCAAGGATGTAGATGAGGAGGATGCCCTGTACATGTTGTTATATGTAGATGATATGCTAGCCAGTAGAAGCATGAATGCTGTGAAAAGGTTGAAAAAGGCATTATCATCTAAGTTTGAGATGAAGAATTTGGGTCCAGCTGAGAAAATCCTTAGAATGGAGATTTGCAGAGATAGGTGCAAAGGAGTGCTCCATTTGTCATCAGGAAAGTATGTCCTGAAGGTTCTAGAGAGGTTGGAATGGAGAAGGCAAAACCTGCAGAGATGCCATTGCCGAGCTATATGTCTCTCTCCAAGTTATAGAGCCCTCAGTTAGAAGAGGAGAGAGAGTACATGAAATGAGTCTCTTATGCAAATGCTGTAGGTAGTGTGATGTACACTATGGTGTACTATAGATCAGATATAGCACATGCAGTGAGCATGGTTAGTAGATACATGGCTAACCTTAGGAAGGAATACTAGAAAGCATTGAAATGGATATTGAGATATCTGCACGGAACAAGGGATTATGGTTTGGTATTTGGTGGGCAGCTGGAATGATTGGAAGAACAATCTATGAAGATGTGTGAAGGTTCAGGTCCTCTAGAAGGGTTTGTTAATGCAAACTATGCTGGTGATCTTGATACAAGGAGGTCTACTATTGGATATCTCTTCTACGTATATAGTAGATCAGTGTCTTGGAGATCAATCCTTCAATCAATCACGGCCTTATCTACCATAGAGGTCGAGTACATTGGGATAACGAAAGCTGCAAAGGAAGCCCTTTGACTTAGGAGGCTGATTGATGAGTTGGGGGTGTAGTAGAGGAAGGTTACACTGTTCAGTGATAGTCAGAGTGCTTTGCTATTGGCACAGAATCCAATCTATCATGCATGCACAAAGTATATAGATGTTAGGTACCATAGGATCAGAGAGCTGGTGAAGAAAGGTGAAGTGGAACTGATGAAGGTCCATACTAAGAAGAATCAATCTGATGCACTCACGAAGGTACTCCCCAGTGATAGCTTTCAGAGATGTGTGGCACGGATGGGTCTGTTGAGAAGAGATGAGTTCACAAAAACTTGAAAGTACCAAGGTGGAGAATGTGAGCTCAGAAGTGGCACTCCCAAGTCTTGAAAACATGAGAAGATAGGTCATGGGAAGATGGGAGCAAGTCGAAAGAGAAATCAGCTCTTCTAGCAAAGTTCAGAAACTAGGTTGGCTCATCCTGAGACTAAGTCGGCTAAGTTGGAAACTAGATTGGCTATGTCTCAGAGAAAAATTCAGATAAAGAATAGCATTTTTAGGCTATTGGCATGGTACACAACTGGGTCGGCTCAATATGGGATTGAGCCGACCTAGTCGCAAGTTAGTCGGCTCAGTCTAAAATTGGGTCGGCTCAATTTTCGTGGGTTACTATTTTGTGTATGTGGGTTGTTTAGGTTTGTAAAATTTTTCTATGAGCTTGGGCTTGACCTTTTGTAAAGTATATATACTGAAAATAGGTCAAGGTTGTAATGGTGCTGAAATATGTTGAATAAAAACTCTTTTCTCCTAAAAATCTTTTTTTCTCTTCTTCTCTATTCCTTGAATTATTTGATCATGCTTCCGCAAAAATCTCTCAAAAGTACTTCCTTATTGCTTGGCTAATCACCGATGGCCATGCCGATCCATGTGGAAAAAGCGCACATTCTTAATAATTTGGGATGAGCTTTTCTTGGTTTTGACGTTGTGAAACAACTACTTGTCAAAGTACCAAGTCCACTACTTTGAATACTTTGCCTCTGACTTTGGAGTTATAGTAGCGAGCTACTTTCTGCTTATAGGCCATCATCTGAACATGAGCTTCTTCCCATTTTTTCTCCAACAAGTCATGGTTAGCCCTGAGATTCTATAAGTTGCGCTGCTCATTGAATGCCATGACTCATGCTGATGGAAGTTTAAGTTTTATTGATGACCACTTTTATTCCGAAAGTCAAGGCAAATGGAGTCTCCCCAGTTAGCAGTCTTTGGATAGTTCGGTATGCCTAGAGTACATGATAGAATTCATTTATCCAAGTCCTCTTTACTCTCTCAAGTCTTGCTTTGATAACTTGCAGCAGGATTCTGTTGGTTACCTCAGCCTCACCATTTGCCTGTTGATGGGCTACTGATGTAAAATTATGGAAGATATTCAAGTCTTCACAGAACTCGACAAATTTAGCAAACTATCGCCCATTATCTATTATAAGAGTTCAAGATAGGCCAAATCTACAAACAAACAATTTTCAGATAAAGTCTTGTACTTTAGCTTCGAAAATCTTTGTTAGAGGTTCGGCCTCGACCCACTTTGTGAAGTAATCAATTGCTATCAGTAGCAACTTCCGCTATCTAGATGGCATGGGAAGGGGCCCGAGTATGTCCATCCCCCATTGTGCAAATGGCCATGGCGCGCTCAAGGTTGTAAGCTCAGAGGCCAGTTGTCTATGAATATTTATATTTTTTTGACAATGATCATATTTTCTGACATACTTTATAGAATTATGGTACATTGTTGGCCAATAGTAGTTCTATCGAAGTAGTTTGTGAGATAAGGATCTAGCCCCCACGCAACTTTCATAGATTCCTTCATGTAATTTTCATAGTGCGAAATAAACCTCAAAAGGTTGGAGATATTTCAAAAATGGTAAAGAATACAATCTTTTATATAACTTGCCTTCATATAGAACATACCGGGAGGTCTGATTTCTAAGCTTTCAAACTTCTTTCAGATCATAAGGAAGAACTCCATCCTTGAGATAAGTAATTAGTGGGCCAATCCAGCTGGACTCATGGTCAACCTACATTATGGACTACGGCTCCTCCGAACTTGGGTGTTTCAGAACTTCAAAGAAGTCCTCCTTAGGTAGTTCAGTCGGGGCTAGCATGGCTAATTTAGAGAGAAGGTTGGCCTTGACTGTTAGATGTGTGCCCTAGAAGCCATATTGATCGTCACTTGTAATACACTTCTGAGAGTAATTTTATAATTTTGACTATAAATTAATAAATAAATTATTTTTCTATCATAGTGTCTATTTAAAAACGTCTATGATACATTCATTGAGTTAACGGTAATGACAATTCATATTTTCAAGAGTTAAAAATTTAAGACATGAATTTTCATAATAAACTCATAAAATATTTTCGATCGTAGGATCATCACGAGGATGGTGATCGATTTGAAAGGTTGGTGTACGATCGCTTTCTTAGGATAGATGTGTCTTAAGTCTATGGTGTGGAGACACCAAAGCAAGTGTATAGCTACTTGTTAGAGAATGAGGGCACTGAGCGTGACCACCACGAATAGTCATAAGTCTACCTTCTCGTCGATGACTGACTTGATGCTATAATGGTTTGTATGCTTCTTTGATCTGAGGTGCATCGATAATTCATCTTGAGAATGCTATAATTTGACTACACCATAACTCGATCTCCTAGCCATTCGGAACTCTGAGGTGTAGTTAGCAATAGCATGTTCATTGTAGAAATTGAATTACACCAATAAGAGGATCTATCTACCTTGATAGATGAGGAATAGCTCTATGATAATCATAAGATTGAGTTCTTTAGTCCATGTCCATGGTAGAGTGAAGATGATAGAAAGAGTTTTTATTAGGATTTCACATTGGACTCGAATCGAATGATTAATTCATATGACGGACATTGGGTTTGATGAGTTCACCTTAACCCTAATCCTGTCGAGGCTCAAGATAGAAGAACCCAATCACATAGGTAACTGCATCGAGAGGTTCACTTTTAGTTTTGATGGATTGCCATAATATACTGTTAGGTGTCACTGGTGGATTTTGCGAGCAATTAGAATGATTTTGATGATCAATCATTCTAATTTATGAATCAGAAAAGTTCTGATCCATCAAAAGATATTTCGATGGTGTCAATGATGGAGATTATGACATATCTCATTACCATACAAAATTGAATCTAACTAGATCACACAAATAAAGGTTTGGATTTGGATGTCATCAATTGAGCTAACCCAGTTTGATTGATTTGGATTAGATCCAATTAGGTTTAAGGTAATCGTGCTAGCACACGATTGAGCTTGACTTTCTCCTTCTGAAATCTTTCTGATTCATCGCAACCAAGTTAAATTTGATTTGACTCACTCTTGTATCTTGAATGGATTTATTTTCATCTGACTGAAATAAGTCTAGGTCAGATTAATTATAGAAATTAAATCCATTCATAGTCAAATTCGACTAGGGTCAAAAGTTGACTTATTTGAGAGAGTTGAGGGTTACCTAATTAGATGCTTCTAAAAAGTTCTCTAAAAATTATTTTGATCTAGTTTTTGGATTTTTGATAGATCATAAATTATACATTAGGTGTATCAAATTTCAAAATTTTTAGAGGTGTCTAGACTAACTTATGATAGAGTTTGATTTAGATCAAACTCTTGAGGGATGAGTCCTAGGCGTAGTGGACTCTTCCTTATCTACTCATGCTGCCACCTTTTAGATTGATTTTTGGTGTTAAAATTAGATAAGATTTGTATATTTTTGTGGAGATCAATTCCAAGAGTCTCAATGGTCAAAATAATGAGGATTTTGGTCAAAGAGGGACTCTAACTTGGCGCTATGCTTTTGTATAAGAACCCTTACGCCAAGGCTCTTCATGTAGAAATATTTTTCATACCCAGAGGCTACCATTTTAGATATCCCACACCCCCTCTATCCTCTCTATCCCTCTCTTCTACATGATTAAAAGGTTAGGCATAAATCTGAGAAGAAGATCCAATCAAATTTATGAAGAGTTTAGTATCTATGCGACAGTGTTCGTGAGACGGACAAGCTGCCTTCAGAATTTTTTTGAAGGACTTCTAGATCTGATTCATATCTGATCTTTGGAGAAAAGATTTGCAAGGAAAATACATCTAGATCCTTCTTGAGTAGATACTAGTAGAGGCTAGGTTCATACGTGGCTTCTTCCAGAATCTCAGATAACATCAGGATCATCATAGGGTAATCAGATTTCCCAAATAAGATATGATATTAAATTTGATTTAATTTTTATTTTAATTTTTAATATTAAATCATCATAATCAAATTTAAGAACTCTTAGATCAGATTATATTATTTAAAATTGTTTAAAAAAAATCATCTCAGATCTAATCAGATCTGCACGATCCTATGGTGGAAAATAGGATTTTTCCTTCAACTGGTATCAGAGCTGCATTAGTAGTTCTTCAGATCCACTTTAGATCTAATTTTATTTATGATTATGATCTGATATTAAAAGGTTTCAGATATCACATTAGATGTGATTAGATCTAAAATCAAAAAACTAAAAGTTAAATAATTTAGATCTAATATGTATGAGATGCATGACTAGACTAGGTGTAGAATAGTTCTATTTATAGTCTAGTATGATCATATATTTATTTTGATTAAATATAATTTTAGATCTATTTAATTTTAATTTTTTTGATATTATAATTATTATAATCAGATCTAAAAATAAAAAATAAAATTTTTAACTTTTGAATTATTCATATGAGATATGAAAGATGCATGCTTAGATTAGTCATAGAATAGTTCTATAAGATGTCTAGAATAATTTTATTTTTGATATGATTAAATTTAAAATATTATTTTTTAAATTTAATATATGATATTTCACATCTGAAAGTATGCATATTGATGATACATGAGATGTATGCAAGACATGTATTAGTTAGATCTTTTTATATGTGATATATGACCTAACTAGTTTTATAGTAAAAAATTATATTTTTGATTAAGAAGTTCTCCATGGCCGTCCAATCATAAGAACAAAGTAGGATTTAAAGATCCTCTCCTCCCAATTGATGGGGTGTTCTTATGGCATGTAGAGACACTACGCGTTCATCCTTAATTAAAAATTAAAGCTTATTTTTCTATAAAATTTTAGATCCTGAAATCCTAGGATTTTTATTACATATTTTATTTATGAACCCAAAACTTAATTGAGAATTAAGATTATAAAATTAATTAGATCTAAAAATTATAAATTTTTATATTTAAGATATATTCATAAAATTGAGTTCAGGCTTAGGCAGCTCAATTAGGTCTAGCGATTGATTAAACCAAATCAAGAGTTGATTTGGTGGGATCAAAGAAAGCTTAGATTTGACCAGCTTAATACGATTAAGTCTAGGTCAAGATCGAATCACATTGAGATGTGACTCGATCAAGTCAAGACCTAATTTGGCTCTGCGGTTCAAGCCTAGATTGTAGGCTAATCTAATTGGTTCTGATTCAATAATTTGGTGTCTAAGATAAGTTTGGCAGATATGACCGACTAATTTTTAATTGGGAGCTACTCACTTGAATGCATTCTTATCGAGTTAATGGCATATCCCTTCCACCGATCTCACTTACCTGACCATTTGTGTCGATCCAATTCTGATTTGAGCTGGCTAATAATTTGAGCCAGCCCATGCCACTAGGTTAGTCATAATTGTTATGACTAAGTCAAGTCCAGTTTAAAGAGACCTAAATTAAATCTCTCTAAGAAAATATTAAGTCTAAGATTTTCCACCATTGTAGATGTGCGGGCCCTTTCCGGGGTTGAATGTTCTTGGCTAGATATAGTGGGTCAGTTGCATCAGAAAGATGCAACCATATCTATTAGGCATTGGATGCTATGGATTGGAGGATGGGTTGAGCTCAATATTTTGGATATGGTGAGGGATCCAATCAGGAATCTAATCTATGCAAATGGTGGGTCTGACTTAACTAAGGTGTGGATCAATATTCCAGACATGGTAAGATTCACGAATTAGGAACCAGGTTAGGATGCACTATGATTAGAAAATCATTGGACAAGAGTTGTCCACTCATCGATTGATCCATCATCAATAACTGTTAGGTGAGATGGTGAGTCAGTTGGTGGGACCGCACCATCCACTAGAAATCAATAATTATGGAGATTTTTGCATCTCTATAAGAAAAGTATAGGAATTCGAGTAAATAGTGAGAATCTAATTTATTTAAAATTAAAATTTTTAAATAAATTGATTAAGTCTAATTACAAAATTTAACTAGAAACTTTGACTCTCTATAGAAAAATGTTTGCATCCAATCCACTAGCCTATATCCTGGACACCCATAGACTGACTAGACCTAACTACAAGAATTGGTTCCAGAATATCAAAATTATTTTGGATTCTGAGAAGTTGACTCATGTGTTGGAATATGATCCTCCCACCTTACCAGCCCATCCATCTGCTGATCAGAGAGCATCTCTCAAGAAGTGGATGGATGAAGATAACAAAGTCAGATATTACATATTAGGCTCGATGTCTGATGAGCTCTAGCACCAACAGAAAGATATTAAGACTAGCCGCAAAATGTTGGCTCACCTACAAGAGTTATTTGGTGAATAGAGTCTCGTAGCCAAATGTCAAGGCACTAAAAGACTGTTTAAGACTCAAATGCATAATGGACAGTCGGTCCAAGATCATTATCTAATGATAATCAAGAATTTAGAAGAGCTTGAGAAGCTCGGTGTCAAGTTAGATCAGGATCTGTAGACCGACATAATTAT
>QRFJ01006690.1:0-23283 GCA_006176705.1 Cocos nucifera | reverse complement strand
GTCGCAGATGATGTAGCATTGTATGCGCGCAGTAGGGTCTATAAAAATCCTATCTATGCCAAGATTTAGAGAAGATCTCTAATAGCCCATGCCACAAGGCTGCCCCTCTCCTTCCTCCATGCCATCTTTAGGTCTCCTCTCTCCTCTCCACGTCCAAGGGAATTTGGGCTCCAGTTTGATGCAATCCAGGCAAGAGAAAGGTGACGAGAAAGAAAAAAGGCAGCACTGCTGTAAGAGACGATTCCAGATCTTCAAAAGGAGTTTTGAAAATCCTCCAAATCAGATCTAGATCTGATATTTGGAGAGGTGATAAAGAAGGAGAAGATCTTCAGATTTAGTTCGAGTGGATACTGGTAGAGGCCAGGCACTTGCGTGGCTAGATCCAGAACCTCAAGCAATCAGCAGGATCATCACAGGATAATCTAATTATCCAACAAAAGGTATAAAATTAAATCAAATTTAATTTACTTTTATTTTATTTTATTTGATCTATAAAATCAAATCTAAAATATCTCAGATCTAATTTAGATTCAAAAAAAAATTTTTTGAAATATCTCTCTTGATCCAATCAGATCTGAACGAACCTGATCCGAAAAATCTGGATTTTTTTTTTCAATAAGATCTCCTCCGAGCTTCAACTTCAACCTCAATAGGAGATAAGATCTTTTTCAACCTCGACTAGAGATAAGATCTTCTCCAAGCTTCAACTTCAGCATCAATAGAAGATAAGATCTCCTTCAACCTTGGATGGAGATAAGATCTCCCCCGAACTTCAACACCAATGTTAATAGGAGATAAGATCTCCTTCAACCTCGGTTGGAGATAAGATCTCTCCTAAACTTCAACTCCAACCCTTCAATAGGAGATAAGATCTCCTTCAATCTCAACTGGAGATAAGATCTTCTCCAAGCTTCAACTTCAATGTCAACAGAAAATAAGATCTCCTTCAACCTCGATTGGAGATAAGATCTCCTCCGAGCTTCAATGCCAACGTCAACAGGAGATAAGATCTTCTTCAACCTTGGTTGGAGATAAGATCTTTTTCGAGCTTCAAATTCAACATCAATAGAAAATAAGATCTTCTTCAATCTCGGTTGGAGATAAAATCTTCTCCGAGCTTTAACTTCAACCTAAATGGGTGTAAAGCCCGAAAAAGGACTTCGGCAGTCATCTTTTCATACTCTCTTCTTTCGAATTTCGAACTCAAGAGTGGGAGAACTATTATTGGGGATAAACCCTGCTTTCACCAAAGTTCAGTCTGATGCTTAGCCTAATGCGACTGATAATCATGAAAATCTTCGATTGAAAATTCTCCCTCTAGCAGTCGAACTCCTCCAGCGATCGAACCCCTTCCAATCACGTCATTTCGTGCAATTAGATCTAAATCTGATTGATAGGATGACATCACCTGATCCATTCAGATGAGAGCCCCTCTTAATCATCCTTAGATGGCATCTAAGACTAGTCAAAGTCTATTCCTTAGCGCCACCTAAGTAGATACCCCAAAGTAACTGGAGTCCCATCTGTATGGGACTCCAGGCGCCTCTATTCATGGGCGCACGTCTCCCTAGGCATGCACCCCTGGTCCACCTACTTTTTACCAGGTTGATTGATTCAAAATAAATCACCTATGGATGCATGATACATGGAAGATGTCTAAGTGTCAAAGGTCAACGTTTGACCAAAGTCAAAAGATAAGAATTAGTAGGTGATGGAAAATGGCAGGTGTTGTCTCAAATTTATCTCATAAATTAAGACAATCCTTTTCAGACCTAAACAAGCTCTAGTCAGACCAAGTAAAGGTACCTAAGAGAGCACAAACTCATTTGACTCAATCGAGACAACTTTTAATGATTGTGGAAGGAGAATGTTAGGCTTAATCGTGTGCTAGCACGATTTCCTTGAACCTAATTGAATCTTATTCAAATCAATTGAACTAGGTTAGTCCAATTGATGATATCCAGATCTAAATTCTTATTTGTATAATTCAGTTAGGTTTAGTTCTATATGGTAATGGGATATGTTACAATCTCTATCATCGACATCATTGAAATACCTTTTGATGGATCAAAACTTTTCTGATTCAGACAACTAGAATGATCGATCATCCAAATCATTCTAATTGCTTCCAAAATCCATCAATGACACCTAGTAGTATATGGTGGTAATCCATCAAAACTAAAAATGAACCTCTCGGTGCAGCTACCTATGTGATTAAATTCTTCTATCTTAAGCCTCGATCAGATTAGGGTTAAGGTGAACTCGTCAAACCCTAAATTCTGTCATATAATTTAATCATTTGATTCAAGTTCGTTATGAAAACCTTAATAGAAACTCTTTCTATTATTTCACTCTGCCATAGCCATGGACTTATGGACTTGATTCTCATGATCATCATAGGGCTACTCCTCATCTACCGAGGTAGATAGATTTTCTCTTGGTGCAATCCAATTCCTACAATGAACATGCTATAGCCAACATATACCTCAGCATTTTGAATGGCTAGGAGACTAAGTCATGGTGTAGTCAAACTATAACACCCTCAAGGTGAACTACCGATGCACCTCAAGTCAAAGAACCAGACATACTATTGCAGCTTCGAGCCAGTCATCAACGAGAAGGTAGACTTTCTTATGACTGCTCGAGGTGGTCACGCTTAGTGCTCTCATTATCTAATGAGTACTTGTACTTCACTCTGATGTCTCTACACCGTAAACTCAAGAATCATCTACTATAAAGAAGCGATTATACACCAACCTTTCAAATCAGTCACCATCCTGATGATGATCCTATGATCAGGAGCATTTTATGAGTTAATAATGAAAATTTATGTTTTAAATTTTCAACTTCTTGAAAATAAGAATTATCATTACCATTAACTCAAGAAATGTATCATAGTCACTAAATACACATTTATGATAAAAAATAATTCATTTTATTATTTATAGTTAAAATTATAATTTTGATCCTCAAAGTGTATTACAAGTGTCAGCCAATTTTGGCTTTTAGTGCACACATATCTAACAAACTCCCACTTGACCTAAAGCCAATTAGCTACAAATCTGTCTCATCTTCTCAAGATGGGCTTCGATCTTCTACTGGCCCAACGACTTTGTGAGTGGGTCCACCGCATTGTCTGTGGAGTCGACTCTCTTGATCTCGATGTAATCCTTCTCGAGGTAATTGCAGATAAGGTGGTATCACCGCTCAATGTGCTTGAATTTTTTATAAGACCTTGACTCCTTAGCAAGGGCTATGGCTCCATTATTGTCGCAGTATAGAGGAATGGCATCATTCTGATCTCTGTGGTAAACTTCTTGTACCAAAATGCCTCCTTTCCAGCTTCTGATGTAGCGATGTATTCTACTTCTATGGTGGAATCTGCTATCACTGTCTACTTGAAACTCTTCCAATTGACAGCTCCACCATTACACACAAATAGACTTCTAGATGTCGACTTTTGATCATCTACATCGGACATAAAATTTGAGTCTGTATATCCCTGGACTTGGAGTTCTCCATTATCAAAAACCCACAACATATCCTTAGTTCTTCTCAAGTACTTAAGAATACATTTCATAGAAGTTCAGTATTCTTCATCTAGATTCGACTGATATCTGCTCGTGATACTCACAACATAGGCTATATTAGGTCGTGTACATAACATGGCATACATGAGGCTCCCTATTACTGAAGCATAAGGGATCTTGCTCATGCATCCTATTTCCTCAAGTGTACTAGGGCACATCTTCTTGGAAAGATGAACGCCATATCTGAAGGATACCAAACCCCTCTTAGAGTTTTCATGCTAAACCTCTTTAGCATTTTCTCTATATACATCTTCCGTGAAAGTCCTAGCATCCTATTCGGTCTATCTCTATAGACCTTAATTTTTAGAATAAAGGATGCTTCTCCTATGTCTTTCATGAAGAATTCTTTGGAAAACCATATTTTAACTATAGTCAACATGGGAATATCATTTCCAATAAGGAGGATATCATCCACGTACAATACGAGGAAGACAATAGTGCTCCCACAGATCTTTTTGAAAATACATGATTCCTCCTCATTCTTGATGAAACTAAATAATTTGATTGTTAGATATATGTGCCCTAGAAGCCAGAATTGGCTGACACTTGTAATACACTTCTAAGGGCAAAATTATAATTTTGACTATAATTAATAAAATGGATTATTTTCTATCACACCATTGTATTTAGTGTCTGTGATACATTCTTTGAGTTAATGGTAATGATAATTCATATTTTCAAGAGTTAAAAATTTAAGACATGAATAATCATTATTAACTCATAAAAAGCTCCCGACCATAGGATCATCACGAGGATGGTGATTGATCCGGAAGGTTGGTGTACAATCGCTTCTCTTTAGTAGATGAGTCTTGAGTCTACGGTGTGGAGACACCGGAGCGAGAGTACAGGTACTCGTTAGAGAACGAGGGCACTGAGCGTGACCACCTCGAGTAGTCATTAGGAAGTCTACCTTCTCGTCAATGACTGACTCGATGCTGCAGTAGTGTGTCTGGTTCTTTGACCTGAGATGCATCGGCAGTTCACCTTGAGGGTGTTATAGTTTGACTACACCATTACTCGGTCTCCTAGCCATATGGAACCCTGAGGTGTATGTTGGCTATAGCATGTTCATTGTAGGAACTGGATTGAATCAAGATGGAATCTATCTACCTCGGTGGTAGAGGAGCAGCCCTATGATGATCATGAGAATCAAGTCCAGAAGCCCATGGCCATGGCAGAGTGAAATAATAGAAAGAGTTTCTATTTAGATTTTCACATTGGACTCGAATCGAATGATTACATCATATGACAGAGACTAGGGTTTGACGAGTTCACCTTAACCCTAATCTGATCGGGGCTCAAGATAGAAGAACTTAATCACACAGGTAGCTGCACCAAGAGGTTCGCATTCAGCTCTGATGGGTTGCCACCATATACTGCTAGGTGTCACTGGTGGATTTTGGGAGCAATTAGAATGATTTAGATGATCGATCATTCTAGCTGTTCGAATCAGAAGAGTTCTGATCCATCGAAAGGAGTTTCGATGATGTCGATGATAGAGATCATGACATATCCCATTACCATACAGAACTGAACCTAACTGGGTCACACAAACAAGGGTTTGAATCTGGTGATCATCAATTGAACTGATCTAGTTCAATTGATCTGAATGAGATTCAATTAGGTTCAAGGAAATCGTGCTAGCACTCGATTGAACCTAACGTTCTTCTTTTACTATCATAAATAAGTTGTCCTGACTGAGCCAAAGGAGTTTGTGCTCAATCAGAGGCCTTCATATGGTCTGACTGGAGGTTGTCCAAGTCAGAAAAGGTTGTCTTATTTTGTAAGACATTACCTGCCATTTTTGGTCACCTGCCATTTCTTGTTCTTTGACTTTGGTCAAAAGTCTACCTTTGACTGGTCAAATGTTGACCATTGACACTTTGACTTTTGACCACATGTCATGCACCTATTGGAGAGCTGGTGGGGGCCTGTCCCCCTGCCAGAACCTGGCAAGGAGAAGGGGGCGCACGCCACCCTAGGCGTGTGCCCAAGTTGGAGGCGCCTAGGAGTCCTTGTTGGACAAGGACTCCATCTCCTTTTTGGATTCCAATTAGAGTTCTTCTAAGAATCCAACTTTGACTGGTCTTAGGCACCCTCTAAGGAGGAATCCAGGGGACTCTATTCCCACCAATCAGATTTAGATCTGATTTCACAAAGGGTTGTGATTGGTTGGGAAGGAAGAGGAGTTGGATCACAGCAGAGTCTATAAATAAGACCCTGCGCCCAACTCAATTCTAAGCAATCTCAATTAGAAAGAATTTCCCACGCCCCAAGGCTGCCTCTCCCCTCTTCTCCATGCCAAACTTCTCCCTCCTTCTCCTCTCCATGTCCAAAAGGAAGTTTTGGACCTTCAGTTGGTGCGATTCAGATCAAGAAAAGGCGATCAAAAGCAAGAAGGCTGCGCTGCTGCAAAGGACGACTGCTGATCTTCAAAAGGAGTTTTGAAGATCCTCCAGAATCAGATCCAGATCTAATTTTTGGAGGTGTGATAGAGAAGAAGAGGATCTCTAGATCCAACCTGAGTGGATACCGGTAGAGGCCAGGCGCTTGCGTGGCTAGATCCAGAACCTTCCGCTGCAATCAGGATCATCAACAGGGTAATAGGATTACCCAAATCAAGGTAAATTAAATTTGATTTAATTTATCTTATTTTATTTTATTTATTAAAATAATAAGAATCAGATCTGAAACATATCAAGATCTGAATTAGGATCAAGAGAAAATTTTTGAAATATATCTCTTGATCTGAATCAGATCTGAACGAACCTGGACCGAGAAAATCAGGATTTCCCTTCAACTGGTATCAGAGCCAGGTTCTATAAAATTTATTTAGATCTGATTTTAATTTTATTTTAATTAAAAATAAAGTGATTTTAGATATCACATGAGATGTGATTAGATCTAAAATCAAAAAAAATTAAAATTAAAATTAATTTAGATCTAAGAATGTATGAGATATGCATGAACTAGTTCTAGGAATAGAATTAGTTCTATAGAATAGTCTTTGCATGTCTTTGATTTATAATGATATTTTAAATTTATAAATTTTTTTAGATCTTATTTATTTTCTATTTTTTGATATTATAAATATTATAATTAACATCTAAAAATAAAAATAAAATTAATTTAATTTTAAATTCATATGAGATATGATAGTTGCATGTTTAGACTAAGTTGTAGAATAGTTCTACAAATAGGTCTAGATTAAATTTTATTTGATAAGATCAAATTTAAATCTTAATTTTTTAGATTATTATGAGATAATTTAGATCTAACAAATGCATGATTATGATATATGTGATATATACAAAATATATTTTGAATTAGATCTTATTTTTTTATATGAGATATATGTATAGATCTAATTAGTTTTTGTAGATTAGTTGTATGTTCCTGATTAAGACATTCCTCCTTAGCCGTCCGGTCATAAGAACAAAGTAGAGGTTTAAAGACCCTCTCTTCCCATTCGATGGGGTGTTCTTATGATGTGTAGGGGTGCTGCACGTTCGTCCTTAATCAGAAATTTAAAAACTTACTTTCTGCAAAACCCTAGAATCCTTGAAACCCTAGGATCTTATTTACTTGTTTTGTTTATGAACCCTAAATTAAGAATTAAGTTTATGAAATATCAATTAGGTCTAAAATTGAGAATTTTAGATCTAAGACATATTCATAATATTTGGGTTTGGGCTTGGGTAGCTCAATTAGGTCTAGCGGTTGATCAAATCGAATCAAGAGTTGGTTAGATGGGATCAACAATGCTTAAATTGACCAGCCTAATAGGATTAAGTCTGGGTCAAGATCGAGTCACGTGAGTGATCGATCAAGCTAAGACCTAATTAGGCTCAGTGGTTAGAGTCTGGATTGTAGGCTAACCCAATTGGTTCTGTCTCAACAATTTGGTGTCTAAGGTAAGTTTGGCAGATACGACCGACTGATTTTTAATTGGAAGCTACTCGACTTGAATGCGTTCTTGTCGAGTTAATGGCATATCCCTTCCACCGGTCTCACTTACCTGGCCATGTTTGTTGACTCAGTTCTGATCTGAGGTGGTCAATAATCCGAGCTAACCCATGCCACTAGGTTAGTCATAATTGTTATGACTATGTCAAGTCTAGTTTAATGAGACCTAAATCAAATCTCCCTAAGAAAAGATTAAGTCTGAGGTCTTCCACCATTGTAGATGTGCGGGCCCTTTCTGGGGTTGATTGTTCTCGACTGGATACAGTGGCTCAGTTGCACCGGGAAGACGCAACCATGTCTATTAGGCATTGGATGCTATGGGCTGGAGGATGAGTTGGGCTCAATATTCTAGATACGATGAGAGACTCAATTAGAAACCCAGTCTATGCAAATGGTGGGTCTGACTTAACTAAGGAGTGGATCAATATTTTGGATACGGTGAGATTCATGAATTAGAGACCAAGTTTGGGTGCACCATGATTAGAGAATCATTGAACAAGAGTTGTTCACTCATTGGCTAACCCATCACCAATAACTGTTAGGTGAGGTGATGAGTCAGTTGGTGAGACCGCACCACCCACTAGAAATCATTAATCATGGAGATTTTTGCATCTCTACAGAGGGAGTGTAGGGATCCGAAGAAAATAGTGGGAGCTAATTTATTTAAAAATAAAATTCCTAAACAAATTGGTCAAGTCAAAATTACAATATCTAACTAGAATCTTTGACTCTCTATAGGAAAATGTCTGCGTATCCAATCCACTAGGCACGTAATCCTGGACACACCATAGACTGACTCGGACCCAAATTATAAAGGATTGGCTCAGAAACTACAAAATCAGTTTTGGGTTCCGAGAAGTTAACTCATGTATTGGATCAGGACCCTCCCACATTACCAGCCCGTCCATCTGTTGAACAGAGAGCATCTCTGGAAAAATAGATTGACGGAGATAATAAGGCCAGATATTACATGTTGGGCTCGATGTCTGATGAACTCCAGCACCAACATGAGGATATCGGGACTGCTCGCCAAATGTTGGCTCACCTGCAGGAGATGTTTGGTGAACAGAGTCGCGCAGCCAAATACCAAGTCACAAAATGACTTTTTAAGGCTAAGATGTGTGATGGGCAGTCAGTCCAAGATCACTGTCTGACAATGATCAAGGACATGGAAGAGCTTGAGAAGTTTTGAAGATCCTCCAGATCAGATCCAGATCTAATTTTTGGAGGCGTGATAGAGAAGAAGAGGATCTCCAGATCCAACCTGAGTGGACACCGATAGAGGCCAGGTGCTTGCGTGGCTAGATCCAGAATCTTCCGCTGCAATCAGGATCATCTACAGGGTAATAGGATTACCCAAATCAGATAAATTAAATTTGATTTAATTTATCTTATTTTATTTTATTTATTAAAATAATAAGAATCAGATCTGAAACATATCAAGATCTGATTGGGATCAAGAGAAACATTTTTGAAATATATCTCTTGATCTGGTCAGATCTGGACGAACCTAGACCGAGAAATCAGGATTTCCCTTCATTGATCACATCATTGAAACGAGTATTCTAGCTCCGAGATGCTTGCTTAAGTCCATATATGGACCTTTGCAGCTTGCATACCTTATGATCAGTATCACTGGATGTGAAACCTAGCAGCTGTTATATATAGATATCTTCCTCAAGATATCCATTTAAGAATGTCGTTTTCATATCCATTTGCCATATTTCATAATCGAAATAGGCTGCAACAGCAAGCAATATGTGAATGAATTTTAGCATAGTTATTGGCAAAAAGGTATCCTGATAGTCAACGCCTTTGCATTGACTATATCCTTTTGCCACTAATCTAGCTTTGAATATCTCCACATTTTCATCTGCACTAATCTTTCTCTTGTAGATCCATTTACATCTAATAGGTACTATACCTTCTGATGGATCTACCAAGGTCCAAACTTGGTTTGAGTGTATCGAGTCAATTTCTGACTTCATTGCCTCTAACCATTTTTCGAAGTCGATATCCGATATCGTCTCGTTATAGGTTTTGGGATCATCACCATGAATCCCATTACCTATGAGGAATATTTTCTCTATTTCTTCTGAAATAGTACCTAAGTACCTCTTAGAGGGATGAAAAATCCTTTCCGATCTATGAGGTGGAGGAGGTAGTGATTATATTGGCTCAATCTGATTTGTTTCCATTTGGTCCTTAGCTCATTGCTCTTGTGAGACTTTCTCATTGAGCTTGATCTGCTTTCCAATGCCACTATCTTGAATAAATTATTTTTCAAGAAAGATGGCATATCAACTCATAATCACATTGTGATCTTCTGGAATGTAGAAATAATATCCTAATGACTCTTTAGGATATCCTATAAATCAAGCTCTAAAGGACCTAAAGTTTAACTTATCTGCTTATTGTCTTTTGACATGAGTCGGATAATCCCAAATTTTGAGATGACTCAGACTTGGTTTCTTACCATGCCATATCTCATACGGTGTGGTAGGAATGATTTTAGAAGAAATCCTATTCAGTAAGTAAATTGTAATTAACAAATAGTATTCCCAAAGAAAATCAAGGAGGTCTATGAAGCTCATCATGGATCGGACCATATCTAATAGGGTTCGATTCCTCCATTCTGAAACCTCGTTGAGTTGAGGTATTTCAGGTGGAGTCCATTAAGACACTGTGCCATTTTTTTTTCATATAGTCCAGGAATTCCCAACTAAGGTATTCACCTCCTCGATCTTATCAAAGAATCTTAATAGATTTTCTAGTTTGCTTTTCTACTTTATATCTGAGTTCTTTGAACTTTTCAATAGCTTCAGACTTGTGCCTCATAAGATACACATATCCATACTTAGATAAATCATCGATAAGGGTTATGAAGTAGACAAAGTTGCCTCTAGCCAGTACATCAAATGGGCCGCACACATCAATATGTACTAGGGAAAGAAGATTCATAGCCCTTTCTCCATGTCTTATAAAAGGAAGCTTAGTTATTTTGCTATGAAGATAAGATTCATAAATTGGATATGACTCAAAAGTCAATGGACTCAATAGCCCAATTTTTTTCAATTTGTTAACCCTATCTTCTGCTATATGATCTAGTCTTAGGTGCCATAGATACCTATCATTTGGATTATCTCTAGGTCATTTCATGGCATTCACATTTTGCTCGATATTAAAAATAGATACATCAATATATAACTGGTAAAGATCGTTAATAAAAAAACTACTTGCAATTTTATTTTTTTCATAAAGAATATTATAATGGTCCTTAAGAAAACTAATTACATAGCCTTTTAGTGCTAGGCATGAAACAAAAATCAAATTCCTACTTGCTGCAGGCACATAATAACAATCTTTTAATACTAAGTCTAAACCAGATGGTAATCGAAGAGGATATGTTCCCACGACCACGACAGTAACTCTTGCTCCATTTTCGATGCATAGGATCATCTCACCATCCCTCAGCCTCCTGTTATCCTCAAGATACTGCATGGAAGTGCATAAATGAGCACTAGAACTAGAGTCAAGCATCCAACTGGATCTTGATCCAGACTTAATCCTATTAGGCTGGTCAATTTAAGCATTGTTGATCCTTTCTAACCAACTCTTGATTCAATTTGATCAACCACTTAGACCTAATTGAGCTACCCAAGCCCAAACCCAATTTTATGAATATGTCTTAGATCTAAAATTCTCAATTTTAGTCCTAACATATTTCATAATCTTAATTCTTAATTAAGTTTAGGATTCACAAATAAAACATGTAAATAAAATTCTAGGATTTCAGGATCTAGGATTTTGCAGAAAATAAGTTCTTGATTTTTGATTAAAGATGAATGCACAGCTCCCCTATACATCATAAAAATATTCCATCGAATGAAAGGAGAGAGCATTTAAATTCTACTTTATTCTTATGATCGGACGGCCAAAGGGAACGCCTTAATCAAAAATATAAGACTATAAAACTAGTTAGATCTACATCATATATCTCATACATAAAAATTGATCTAACTTTAAATATATTTTGCATACATCTCATATATCATATCATGCATATTTTCATATTTGAATTATCTCATAATTATCTAAAAAATTAAATTTAAATTGATCACATCAAAATAAATTTTATTCTACATAATTATGTAGAACTATTCTACAACTAGTCTAAACATGCATTCATCATATCTCAAATGAATCAAAAATTAAATAATTTTATTTATAATTTTTTAGATCTTATTATAATATTTATAATATTAAAAAATAATAAATAAATTGATCTAAAATTATAACTTAATCAAATTAAATTATGATCATGCAAGACTATGTATAGAACAATTCTATTTTACAACTAGTCATGCATCTTATAAAACTTAGATTTAAATTATTTAATTTTAATTTTTCTAATTTTAGATCTAATCACATCTCATGTCACATCTAAAATTACTTAATTATTAGATTAAAATTAGATCTAAATTATTTATAGGAACCTGGCTCTGATACCAGTTGAAGAGAAAATCCAGATTTCTCGGATTAGGTTCGTTCAGATCTGATTGGATTAAGAGAGATATTTCAAAAATTTATCTTTTGAATCTAAATCAAATTTGAGATATTTCAGATCTAATTTTATAGATCTAATAAAATAAAATAAAAATAAATTAAATCTAATTTAATTTTATATCTTTTATTGGGTAATCAGATTATCCTATGATGATCTTGCTGATTGTCTGAGGTTCTGGATCTAGTCCAGCAAGTGCCTGACCTCTATCGATATTCACTCAAGCTGAATCTAGAGATCTTTTTCTTCTTTATCACTTCTCTAAATATCAGATCTGAATCTAATTTGGAGGATCTTCAAAACTTCTTTTGAAGATCTAAAATCATCTTTTGCAGCAGTGTTGCCTTTTTCCTTTCTCGTCATCTTTCTCTTTTCTGGATCGTGCCCAAATCCCCTTGGGCATGGACAGGAGAGAGCAGACCTAAAGATGGCATAAAGGAGGGAGAGGGGTAGTCTTGTGGCATGAGCTATTAGAGATCTTCTCTAAAGCTTGGCATAGATAGGATTTTTATAGACCCTACTGCGCCATGCAGTGCCACATCATTCTGACCAATCACATCACTTCATGCAATCAAATCTAAATCTGATTGATGGGATGACATCATCTGATCTAATCAGATGAGAGCCCCTCTTAATCATCCTTAGATGGTGCCTAAGATTGGTCAAAGTCTATTCCTTGGTGCCACCTAAGTAAATACCTCGAAGTAATTGGGGTCCCATTTATATGGGACTCTAGGCGCCTCTATCCATGGGCGCATGCCTCCCTAGGCGTGCACCCCTGGTCCACCTATTTTTCAGTAGGTTGACTAGTCTAAAATAAATCTCCTATGGGTGCATGACATATGAGCAAATGTCTAAGTGTCAAAGGTCAATGTTTGACCAAAGTCAAAAGACAAGAATTAGCAGGTGATGAAAAATGGAAGGTATTGTCTCAAATTTATCTCATAAATTAAGATAATTCTTTTCTAACCTAGACAAGCTTCAGTCAGATCAAGTAAAGGTATCTGAATAAGCACAAACTTATTTGGCTCAGTCGAGATAACTTTTAATGATTGTAGAAGGAGAATGTTAGGCTCAATCGTATGCTAGCATGATTTTCTTGAACCTAATTGAATCTTATTCAAATCAATTGAACTGGATTAGTCCAATTGATGATATCTAGATCCAAATTCTTTTTTGTATGATCTAGTTAGGTTCAATTCTATATAGTAATGGGATATGTCATAATCTCTATCATCGACATCATCGAAACACCTTCCGATGGATCAGAACTTTTCTGATTCAGACAACTAGAATGATCGATCATCCAAATTATTCTAATTGCTCCCAAAATTTAGCAATGACACCTAGCAATATATAGTGGTAACCCATTAAAATTGAAAATAAACCTCTTGGTGCAGCCACCTGTATGATTAAGTTCTTCTATCTTGAGCCCCGATCAGATTAGGATTAAGATGGACTCGTCAAACCCTAATTTCTATCATATAATTTAATCATTTGATTCAAGTCCGATGTGAAAATCTTCATAGAAACTCTTTCTATTATTTTACTTTGCCATGGCCATGGGCTTATAGACTTGATTCTCATGATCATCATAGGGCTGCTACTCATCTACCGAGGTAAATAGATTCTCTCTTAGTGCAATCCAATTTCTACAATGAACATGTTATAGCCAACATACACCTCAGGATTTCGAATGGCTAGGAGACCGAGTCATGGTGTAGTCAAACTATAATATCCTCAAGATGAACTACCGATGCACCTCAGGTCAAAGAACTAGACACACCACTACAGTTTCGAGCCAGTCATCGACGAAAAGGTAGACTTCCTTATGACAGCTCGAGGTGATCACGCTCAATACCCTCATTCTCTAACGAGTACCTATACTCTCACTTTGGTGTCTCTACACCATAGACTCAAGACTCCTCTACTATAAAGAAGTGATTGTACACCAACCTTCTGGATCAATCACCATCCTCATGATGATCCTACGGTCAGAAGCATTTTATGAGTTAATAACAAAAATTCATGTCTTAAATTTTCTACTTCTTGAAAATAAGAATTATCATTACTATTAACTCAAGGGATGTATCACAAATACTAAATACATATTTATGATAAAAAATAATCCATTTTATTATTTATAGTAAAAATTATAATTTTTCCCCTAAAAGTGTATTACAAGTGTCAATCAATTCTGGCTTCTAGGGCATACATATCTAACACTTATCTTTAATTGAGATTGAAGGAGATCTTATCTTCTATTGAGATTGAAGTTGAAGCTCGGGAAAGATCTTATCTCTAACTAAGGTTGAAGGAGATCTTATCTTCTATTGAGGTTGAAGCTTGGAGGAGATCTTATCTTCGACCAAGGTTGAAGAAGATCTTATCTCCTATTGAGGTTGAAGTTGAAGCTCGGAGGAGATCTTATCTCCAGCTGAGGTTGAATGAGATCTTATCTCCTATTGACGTTGGCGTTGAAGTTTAAGGAAGATCTTATCTCCAGCCGAGGTTAAAGAAGATCTTATCTCCTGTTGATGTTAAAATTGAAGCTCGAAGGAGATCTTATCTTCAATCGAGGTTGAAGGAGATCTAATCTTCTATTGAGATTGAAGTTGAAGCTCGGAAGAGATCTTATCTCCAGCCGAGGTTGAAGAAGATCTTATCTCCTGTTGAAGGATTGGAGTTGAAGCTCGGAGGAGATCTTATCTCCAGCCGAGGTTGAAGAAGATCTTATCTCCTATTGATGTTGGCATTGAAGTTCGGGGGAGATCTTACCTCCAGCCAAGGTTGAAGAAGATCTTATCTCCTATTAAGATTGAAGTTGAAGCTCCGGGGAGATCTTATCTCCAACCGAGGTTGAAGAAGATCTTATCTTCAGTCAAGATTGAAGGAGATCTTATCTTCTGTTGAGGTTGAAGTTGAAGCTCGAAGAAGATCTTATCTTCAGCCAAGGTTGAAGAAGATCTTATCTCCGATTGACGTTGAAGTTGAAGCTCGAAAGAGATCATATCTCTAGTCGAAGTTGAAGGAGATCTTATCTTCTGTTGAGGTTAAAGTTGAAGCTTGGAGGATATCTTATCCCTAGTCGAGATTGAAGAAGATCTTTTCTCTTATTGAGGTTAAAGTTGAAGCTTGGAGAATATCTTATCTTCAGTCGAGTTTGAAGGAGATCTTAACTCCTATTAAAGGATTAGTGTTGAAGCTGAAGGAAAATCCTGAATTTTTCGGATCAGGTTCGTTCAGATCTGATTAGATCAAGAGGCATATTTCAAAAATTTTCTCTTAGATCCTAATCAGATCTAATACTTTTCAGATTTAATTTTATGATTTGATAAATAAAAAAATTAAATTAAATTAAAACTAAATTAATTTTACCTTGATTCTAGGTAATAAGATTACCCGTTGATGATCTTGCGGAAGATCTGAGGTTCTGGATCTAGCTACGCAAGTGCTTGGCCTCTACCAGTATCCACTCAGGCTGAATCTAGAGATCTTCTTCTTTTCTTTCTTTTCTCCAAAAATTAGATCTGGATCTGATTTGGAGGATCTTCAAAACTTCTTCTGAAGATCACCTATCGTCTCTGCAGCAATGCTGCCTTCTTCCTTTTTCGTCAGCCTTTTCTTGCCTGTCTCGCACTAATCTGAAGGCCCAACTTCCTTGGGCGTGGAGAGGGGAGAGAGGGCCAGATGGTGGTGTCGAGAAGGGAGAGGGATAGCCTGGGGATGTGGGCTAAGAGGAACTTATTAAAAAGTGGGCGCAGACATGGTCTATTTATAGACTCTACTGCGCCATGCAGTGCTGCATCACCTCGGTCAATCATGTTGCTTCGTACAATCAGATTTAAATCTGATTCATAGGATGACATCACCTAATCCAATTAGATGAGAGACCCATAAATTCATCCTAAGGTGGCACCTAAGACTGGTCAAAGTCTATAGGTGAGGGTCACCTAGTTTGAATCCAACAAGCAACCTGGAGTCCCATCTATATGGGACTCCAGCATCCCTATCCATGGGAACACGCCATCCTAGGAATGCACCCCCTTCTTTTCAATTTCTAGAGAGAGGACAAGTCCCTATCTCTCTCCAATAAGTGCATGACACATGGATAGATGTCCAAGGGTTAAAGGTCAATGTTTGACCAAGTCAAAGTACAAGAAATGGTAGGTGACAGAAAATGATAGGTGTTGTCTCAAATTTATCTCATAAATTAAGACAACCTTTTTCTGCCTTGGACAAGCTCTAGTCAGACCAGGTAAAGGTACTTGAGTGAGCACAAACTCATTTGGCTCAGTCGAGATAACTTTTATGATAGAAAAAGGAGAACGTTAGGCTCAATCATGTGCTAGCACGATTTTCTTGAACCTAATTGAATCTTATTCAAATCAATTGAACTGGATCAGTTCAATTGATGATATCCAGATCCAAACTCTTGTTTGTGTGACCCAGTTAGGTTCAGTTCTGTATGGTAATGGGATATGTCATGATCTCAATCATCGACATCATCGAAACTCCTTTCGATGGATCAGAACTCTTCTGATTCGAACAGCTAGAATGATCGATCATCTAAATCATTCTAATTGCTCCCAAAATCCACCAGTGACACCTAGCAGTATATGGTGGCAACCCATCAGAGCTGAATGCGAACCTCTTGGTGCAGCTACCTTGTGTGATTAAGTTCTTCTATCTTGAGCCCCGATCAGATTAGGGTTAAGGTGAACTCGTCAAACCCTAGTTTCTGTCATATGATGTAATCATTCGATTCAAGTCCGATGTGAAAACCTAAATAGAAACTCTTTCTATTATTTCACTCTGCCATGGCCATGGGCTTCTGGACTTGATTCTCATGATCATCATAGGGCTGCTCCTCTACCACCGAGGTAGATAGATTCCATCTTGATGCAATCCAGTTCCTACAATGAACATGCTATAGCCAACATACACCTCAGGGTTCCGATATGGCTAGGAGATCCGAGTTAATGGTGTAGTCAAACTATAACACCCTCAAGGTGAACTGCCGATGCACCTCAGGTCAAAGAACCAGACACACCACTGCAGCATCGAGTCAGTCATTGACGAGAAGGTAGACTTCCTAATGACTACTCGAGGTGGTCACGCTCAGTGCCCTCATTCTCTAACGAGTACCTGTACTCTCGCTCCGGTGTCTCCACACCGTAGACTCAAGACTCATCTACTAAAGAGAAGCGATTGTACACCAACCTTCCGGATCAATCACCATCCTCGTGATGATCCTATGGTCGGGAGCATTTTATGAGTTAATAATGATTATTCATGTCTTAAATTTTCAACTCTTGAAAATATGAATTATCATTACCATTAACTCAAAGGATGTATCACAGACACTAAATACACATATGTGATAGAAAATAACCCATTTTATTGATTTATAGTCAAAATTATAATTTTGCCCCTAGAAGTGTATTACAAGTGTCAGCCAATTCTGGCTTCTAGGGCACATATATCTAACAATCTCCCACTTGTCCTAAAGCCAATTGGCTACAAGTCTAAGTCCCATCTTCTCAAGGTGGGCTTCGATCTTCTGCTGGCCCAACGGCTTTGTAAGTGGGTCTGCCACATTATCTGCGGAGTTGACTCTCTTGACCTCGACGTAACCCTTCTCGAGGTAATCGTGGATGAGGTGATATCGCCGCTCAATGTGCTTGGATTTCTGGTGAGACCTCGGCTCCTTAGCAAGGGCTATGGCGCCATTGTTGTCGCAGTATAGAGGAATGGCATCTGATGGCATTACTCCAATTTCTGCAGCAAACTTCTTATACCAGAATGCTTCCTTTGCAGCTTCTGATGCAGCAATATATTCTGCTTCCATGGTGGAATCTGCTATCACTGTTTGCTTGGAACTCTTCCAGCTGACAGCACCACCATTGCACACAAACAGACTCCCAGATGTCGACTTTCGATCATCTATATCGGACATAAAATCCGAAGTCTGTATATCCCTGGATTTGGAGTTCTCCATTACCAAAGACCAACATCATATCCTTAGTTCTTCTCAAGTACTTAAGGATACATTTCACAGAAGTCCAGTGTTCTTCACCTGGATTTGACTGATATCTGCTTGTGACACTCACAGCATGGGCTATATCAGGTCGTGTACATAACATGGCATACATGAGGCTCCCTATTGCAGAAGCATAAGGGATCTTGCTCATGCATTCTATTTCCTCAGGTGTGCTAGGGCACATCTTCTTGGAAAGATGAATGCCATGTCTGAAGGGTATTAAACCCCTCTTAGAGTTTTCCATACTAAACCTCTTTAGTACTTTCCTCTATGTACATCTTCTGTGAAAGTCCTAGCATCCTATTCGGTCTATCTCTATAGACCTTAATTTCCTAGAATAAAGGATGCTTCTCCTAGGTCTTTCATGGAGAATTCTTTAGGATAACCATATTTTAACTATGGTCAACATGGGAATATCATTCCCAATAAGGAGGATGTCATCCACGTACAATACGAGGAAGACAACAGCGCTCCCACTGACCTTTTTGAAGACACATGGCTTCCTCCTTCATTTTTGATGAAACCAAATATTTTGATCACATCATTAAAATGAGTATTCCAGCTCCGAGATGCTTGCTTAAGTCCATATATGGACCTTTGCAGCTTGCATACCTTTGTGATCAGTCATCACTGGATGTGAAACCTAGCGGCTATTCCATATAGATATCTTCCTCAAGATATCCATTTAAGAATGCCATTTTCACATCCATTTGCCATATTTCATAATCAAAATAGGCTGCAACAGCAAGCAATGTGCGGATGGATTTTAGCATAGCTACTGGCGAAAAGGTATCCTGATAGTCAATGCCTTCGCATTGACTATAATCCTTTTGCCACTAATCTAGCTTTGAATGTCTCCACATTTCCCATCTGCACCAATCTTTCTCTTGAAGATCCATTTACACCCAATAGGTACTATACCTTCTGGTGGATCTACCAAGGTCCAGACTTGGTTTGAGTGCATCGAGTCAATTTCTGACTTCATTGCCTCTAACCATTTCTCGGAGTCGATATCTGATATCGCCTCGTTATAGGTTTTGGGATCATCACCATGAACCCCATTACCTATGAGGAACATTTTCCTCTACTTCCTCTGAAAATAGTACCTAAGTATCTCTCAGGGGGACGGAAAAACTCTTTTCGATCTACGAGGTGGAGGAGGTAGTGATTGGATTGGCTTAACCTGATTTGGTTCCATTTGGTCCTTAGCTCGTTGCTCTTGTGAGACTTTCTCATCGAGCTTGATCTGCTTTCCAATGCCGCTATCTTGAATAAACTATTTTTCAAGAAAGATGGCATGTTGACTCACAATCACATTGTGATCTTCTGGAATGTAGAAATAATATCCTAATGACTCTTTAGGATATCCTATAAATCGAGCTCTGAAAGGACCTAAAGTCTAACTTGTCCGCTTGTTGTCTTTTGACATGAGCCGGACAACCCCAAATTCTGAGATGACTCAGACTTGGTTTCTTACCATGCCATATCTCATACGGTGTGGTAGAAACGATTTTAGAAGAAACCCTATTCAGCAAGTATATTGTAATTAACAAACAATATCCCCAATGAAAATCTGGGAGGTCTGTGAAACTCATCATGGATCGGATCATATCTAATACGATCAGATTCCTCCATTCTGAGATCCCGTTGAGTTGAGGTGTTCCAGGTGGAGTCCATTGAGAGACTATGCCATTTTTCTTAAGATAGTCTAAAAATTTTCGACTAAGGTATTCACCTCCTCGATCTGATCGAAGAACCTTAATGGATTTTCCAATTTGCTTTTCTACTTCATGTCTGAATTCTTTGAACTTTTCAAAAGCTTCAGACTTGTGTCTCATAAGATACACATACCCATACCTAGATGAATCATCGGTAAAGAATATGAAGTAGACAAAGTTGCCTCTAGCCGGCACATCAAATGGGCCACACACATCTGTATGTACTAGGGCAAGAAGATCCGTGGCCCTTTCCCCATGTCCTACAAAAGGAAATTTAGTCATTTTGCCATGAAGACAAGATTCACAAATTGGATATGACTCGAAAGTCAACGGACTCAATAGCCTGATTTTCTCCAATTTGTTAACCCTATCTTCTGCTATATGACCTAATCTTAGGTGCCATAGATATCTATCATTTGGACTATCCCTAGGTCATTTTGATTTTATGGCATTCACATTTTGCTCAAAATTAAAAATAGATACATCAATATGTAACTGATAAAGATCCATTAATAAGAAAACCACTTTGCAATTTTATTTCTTTCATAAAGAATGTTACAATGGTCCTTAAGAAAACTAATTACATAGCCTTCTACTGCTAAGGCATGAAACAGAAATCAAATTCCTTGCTTAGCTGCAGGCACATAATAACAGTCTTTTAATACTAAGTCTAATCCAGATGGTAGTCGAAGAGGGTATGTTCCCATGGCCATGGCCACGGCAGCAACCCTTGCTCCATTTTCGACGTGCAAGATCATCTCATGATCCCTCAGTCTCCTACTATCCTCAAGATCCTGCATAGAAGTGCATAAATGAGCACTAGAACCAGAGTCAAGCACCCAACTGGATGCAGAAGAAACCATAAGGTTAGACTCAATAACGAGCATACCTCCAGAAGGACCAGCCTCCTTCTTATTCTTCAGGGTGGCCAGATATGTAGGACAGTTTCGCTTCCAGTGGTCGTCATTGTTGAAATGAAAACACTTTTTTTTATCAACGGCCTTCTTTAGCTCTGTCTTTTTCTTCTTTCCTCCTTCCATCTTTTACTTTTTCGCAGACTTCTTCTTCTTTCCAAAAGACTTTCTCTTGGAAGAAGTCCGTTCCATAGCAAGCACTGAGCCTTTAGAACCTTTCATGGAAAGCTCAGCGGTAACCAGCATGTTCATAAGTTCGGCCAAGGAGTTTTGAAGTTTATGCATATGGTAGTTCATGATGAAATGCCCATACACATCAGTCAAGGATTGCAGAATTATATCATTCTGCAGATCCAAGTCCAACTTTACTTCGAGCTTCTCAAGCTCTTCCAAGTCCTTGATCATCATCAGACAATGATCTTGGACTGACTGCCCATCATGCATCTTAGCCTTGAACAGTCGTTTAGTGACTTGATACTTGGCTGCGTGACTCTGTTCACCAAACATCTCCATAGGTGAGCCAACATTTGGCGAGCAGTTCTGATATCTTCATGTTGGCGCTGAAGCTCATCAGACATCGAGCCCAACATGTAGTATCTGGCCTTATTATCTTCATTAGTCCACTTATTCAGAGATGCTCTCTATTCAGTAGATGGATGGGCTGGTAAGGTGGGAGGGTCCTGGTCCAATATATGAGTTAACTTCTCAGAATCCAAAATAATTTTGAAGTTTCGGAGCCAATCCTTGTAATTTGGTCCGATCAGTCTATGGGTGTCCAGGATTCGTGCTAGTGGGTTGGATGCAGAATATTTTTCTATAGAGAGTCAAAGTTTCTAGTTAGATATTGTAATTAAGACTTAACCAATTTGTTTAGAAATTTTATTTTAAAATAAATTAGCTTTCACTATTTTTTTGGATCTCTACACTTCCTCTATAAGATGCGAAAATCTTCATGATTACTGATTTATAGTGGGTGGAGCAGTCCCACCAACTGACTCATCACCTCACCTAACAGTTATTGATGATGGGTTAGCCAATGAATGAACAACTCTTGTTCAATGATTCTCTAATCATGGTGCACCCAAACTTGGTCTCTAATTCATGAATCTCACCATGTCCAAAATATTAATTCACTCCTTAGTTAAGTCAGACCCACCATTTGCACAGATTAGATTTCTAATTGGATCTCTCACCGTATCTGAAATATTGAGCACAATTCATCCCCCAGCCTATTGTTAGATATATGTGCCCTAGAAGCCAGAATTGGCTGACACTTGTAATACACTTTTAAGGGCAAAATTATAATTTTGATTAATATCAATAACATGGATTATTTTCTATCACATATGTATATTTAGTGTCTGTGATACATCCTTTGAGTTAATGGTAATGATAATTCATATTTTTAAGAGTTGAAAATTTAAGATATGAATAATCATTATTAACTCATAAAATGCTCCCGACCAAAGGATCATCACGAGGATGGTGATTGATCTGAAAGGCTGGTATATAATCGCTTCTCTTTAGTAGATGAGTCTTAAGTCTACGGTGTGGAGACACCGGAACGAGAGTATAGGTACTCATTAGAGAATGAGGGCACTAAGCTTGACCACCTTGAGTAGTCATTAGGGAGTCTACCTTCTCGTCAATGACTGACTCGATGCTGCAGTAGTGTATCTGGTTCTTTGACCTAAGGTGCATCGACAGTTCACCTTTAGGGTGTTATAGTTTGACTACACCATTACTCGATCTCCTAGCCATTCGGAATCCTGAGGTGTATGTTGGCTATAGCATGTTCATTGTAGGAACTGGATTGCATCAAGATGGAATCTATCTACCTCGATGGTAGAGGAGCAGCCCTATGATAATCATGAGAATCAAGTTCAGAAGTCCATGGCCATGGCAGAGTGAAATAATAGAAAGAGTTTCTATTTAGATTTTCACATCGGACTCGAATCGAATGATTACATCATATGACAGAAAATAGGGTTTGACGAGTTCACTTTAACCCTAATCTGATCGGGGCTCAAGATAGAAAAACTTAATCACACAGGTAGCTGCACCAAGAGGTTCGCATTCAGCTCTGACAGATTGCCACCATATACTGCTAGGTGTCACTGATGGATTTTGGGAGCAATTAGAATGATTTAGATGATCGATCATTCCAGCTGTTCGAATCAGAAGAGTTCTGATCCATCGAAAGGAGTTTCGATGATGTCGATGATAGAGATCATGACATACCCCATTACCATACAGAACTGAACCTAATTAGATCACATAAATAAGGGTTTGAATCTGGTGATCATCAATTGAACTGATCCAGTTAAATTGATCTGAATGAGATTCAATTAGGTTCAAGAAAATCGTGCTAGCACTCGATTGAACCTAACGTTCTTCTTTTGCTATCATAAATTAGTTTTCCTGACTGAGCCAAAGGATTTTGTGCTCAATCAAAGGCCTTCATATGGTCTGACTGGAGGTTGGTCCA
>QRFJ01006689.1:0-46432 GCA_006176705.1 Cocos nucifera | reverse complement strand
TTTGCTCGATAGTTAAAATAGGTACATCAATATGCAACTGATAAAGACCATTAACAAGGAAACCATTTGCAATTTTATTTCTTTCATAAAGAATGTTACAATGGTCCTTAAAGAAGGTGATCACATAACCTTCTTGTGCTAAGCATGAAACAGAAATCAAATTCCTGCTAGCTGCAGGCACATAATAACAGTCTTTTAAAACTAAGTCTAAACCAGATGGTAATCGAAGAGGGTATGTTCCCACGGCTACTGCAGCAACTCTTGCTCCATTACCGATGCGTAGGATCATGTCTCCATCCCTCAGCCTCCTGCTATCCTCAAGACCCTGCATAGAAGTGCACAGATGAGCACTAGAACCAGAGTCAAGCACCCAACTGGATGCAGAAGAAACCGTAAGGTTAGACTCAATAACGAGCATACCTCCAGAAGGACCTTCCTTCTTGTTCTTTCAGGGTGGCCAGGTAAGTAGGGCAGTTCCGCTTCCAATGGCCGTCGCTGTTGCAATGGAAACACTTTCCTTTGCCATCGACCTTTCTTCTTCGGTTCTGCCTTCTTCTTCTTTGATCCTTCCACCTTTTGCTTTTTCACAGACTTCTTTTTCTTTCCATAAGACTTTCTTTTGGAAGAAGTCCGTTCCATAGCAAGAACTGAGCCTTTAGAACCTTTCATAGAAAGCTCAGCGGTAACCAGCATATTCATTCAACTCGGCCAAGGAATTTTGAAGTTTATGCATGTGGTAATTCATGATGAATTGCCCATATGCATCAGTCAAGGATTGCAGAATAATATCGTTCTGCAGATCCAAGTCCAACTTCACACCGAGCTTCTCAAGCTCTTCCATGTCCTTGATCATTGTCAGACAGTGATCTTGGACTGACTGCCCATCACGCATCTTAGCCTTAAAAAGTCATTTTCGTGACTTGATATTTGGCTGCGCGACTCTGTTCACCAAACATCTCCTGCAGGTGAGCCAACATTTGGCGAGCAGTCCCGATATCTTCATGTTGGCGCTGGAGCTCATCAGACATCGAGCCCAACATGTAGTATCTGGCCTTATTGTCTTCGTCAATCCATTTTTCCAGAGACGCTCTCTGTTCAGTGGATGGACGAGCTGGTAAGGTGGGAGGGTCCTGGTCCAAAACATGTGTTAACTTCTCTGAACCCAAAACAATTTTGTAGTTCCTGAGCCAATCTTTATAATTGGGTCCAGTCAGTCTATGTGTGTCTAGGATACGTGCCAGTGGGTTGGACGCAGACATTTTCCTGTAGAGAGTCAAAGATTCTAGTTAGATACTGTAATTTTGACTTGACCAATTTGTTTAGGGATTTTATTTTTAAACAAATTAGCTCCCACTATTTTCTCGGATCCCTACACTCCCTCTGTAGAGATGCGAAAATCTCCGCGATTGATGATTTCTAGTGGGTGGTGCGGTCTCACCAACTGACTCATCACCTCACCTAACAGTTATTGGTGATGGGTTAGCCAATGAGTGAACAACTCTTGTTCAATGATTCTCTAATCATGGTGCACCCAAACTTGGTCTCTAATTCATGAATCTCACCGTATCCGGAATATTGATCCACTCCTTAGTTAAGTCAGACCCACCATTTGCATAGACTGGGTTCCTAATTGGGTCTCTCACCGTATCCGGAATATTGAGCCCAACTCATCCTCCAGCCCATAGCATCCAATGCCTAATAGACATGGTTGCGTCTTCCCGGTGCAACTGAGCCACTGTATCCAGCCGAGAACAATCAACCCCGGGAAGGGCCCGCACATCTACAATGGTGGAAGACCTCGGACTTAATCTTTTCTTAGGGAGAATTGATTCAGGTCTCATTAAACTAGACTTGGCTTAGTCATAACAATTATGACTAACCTAGTGGCATGGGTTCAGCTCGGATTATTGACCACCTCAGATCAGAACTGTGTCAACAGATATGGCCAGGTAAGTGAGACCGGTGGAAGGAATATGCCGTTAACTCGCACAAGAACGCATTCAGGTCGAGTAGCTTCCAATTAAAAACCAGTCGGTCGTCTGTGCCAAACTTACCTTAGACACCAAATTGTTGAGTCAGAACCAATTGGGTTAGCCTACAATCCAGACTCTAACCTCTGAGCCTAATTAGGTCTTGCTTGATCGTGACTCGATCTTGACCCAGACTTAATCCTATTAGGCTGGTCAATTTAAGCATTGTTGATCCCATCTAACCAACTCTTGATTCGGTTTGATCAACCGCTTAGACCTAATTGAGCTACCCAAGCCCGAACCCAGTATTATGAATATGTCTTAGATCTGAAATTCTCAATTTTAGACCTAATTAATATTCCATAAACTTAATTCTTAATTAAGTTAGGGTTCATAAACAAAATATGCACAATAAATCCTAGGGTTTCAGGATCTAGGGTTTTGCAGAAAGTAAGTTTTGGGTTTCTGATTAAGGACGAACACGCAGCACCCCTACACATCATAAGAACACCCCATCGAATGGGAAGAGAGGGCCTTTAAACCCTTCTTCGTTCTTATGACCGGACGGCCAAGAGGAACGCCTTAATCAGGAACATTCAATACTACAAAACAGTTATAGATCTATATCATATATCTCATATACAAATTTAGATCTAATCATGGCATATTTTGCATACATCTCATGTATCAAATCATGCATATTTTTCAGATCTAAATTATCTCATAATAATCTAAAAAATTAGATTTAAATTGATCTAATCAAAATAAATTCTAATCTAGACAATTATGTAGAACTATTCTACAACTAGTCTAGACATGCATCAATCATATCTCATATGATATTTAAAATTAAATAATTTTTATTTACTATTTTTTCAGATGTTATTATAACACTTATAATATCAAAAAATAGTAAATAAGAAGATCTAAAATATGATTTAATCAAGATTAAATTCAAAGACATGCAAAACTATTCTATAGAACTATTCTATTCTAGAACTAGTCATGCATATCTTCATGTTCTTAGATCCAAATCATTTAATTTTAATTTTTTCTGATTTCAGATCTGATCACATCTCATGTGACATCTAAAATCACTTTATTTTCTAATTAAAATAAAATTAAAATCAGATCTAAACAATTTTAGAACCATGGCTCTGATACCAGTTGAAGGGAAATCCTGATTTCCCGGTCCAGGTTCGTCCAGATCTGATTAGATCAAGAGATATATTTCAAAAATTTTCTCTTGATCTCAATCAGATCATGATAAGTTTCAGATCTGATTATTATTATTTTAATAAATAAAATAAAATAAGATAAATTAAATCAAATTTAATTTACCTGATTTGGGTAATCCTATTACCCTGTAGATGATCCTGATTGCAGCGGAAGGTTCTGGATCTTAGCCACGCAAGTGCCTGGCCTCTACCGGTATCCACTCAGGTTGGATCTGGAGATCCTCTTCTTCTCTATCACACCTCCAAAAATCAGATCTGGATCTGATCTGGAGGATCTTCAAAACTCTTTTGAAGATCTGCAGTCGTCCTTTTGCAGCAGCGCAGCCTTCTTGCTTTTGATCGCCTTTCTCTTGATCTGAATCGCACCAACCTAAATCCAAAACACTTTTGGACATGGAGAGGAAGAGGGAGAAGAGACTATGGCATGGAGAAGGAGGGGAGAGGCAGCCTTGGGGCGTGGGAAATCTCTATTAAATTAGGGTTGGGCGCAGGGTCTTATTTATAGACCTCTTGTGATCCAACTCCTCTTCCTCTCAACCAATCACAACCCTTTGTGAAATCAGATCTAAATCTGATTGGTTGGAATAGAGACCCCTGGATTCCTCCTTAGAGGGTGCCTAAGACCAGTCAAACTGGATTCTTAGTAGAACTCTGATTGGAATCCAAAAGGGAGGTGGAGTCCTTGTCCAACAAGGACTCCTAGGCGCCTCCTACTTGGGCTCACGCCACCCTTGGCGTGCGCCCTTCTCCTTGCCAGGTTCTGGCAGGGGGACAAGCCCCCACCAGCTCTCCAATAGGTGCATGACATGTGGTCAAAAGTCAAAGGGTGAATGGTCAACGTTTGACCAGTCAAAGGTAGACTTTTGACCAAAGTCAAAGAACAAGAAATGGCAGGTGACCAAAAATGGCAGGTAATGTCTTACAAATAAGACAACCTTATTCTGACTTGGACAACCTCCAGTCAGACCATAGTGAAGGCCTCTGATTGAGCACAAACTCCTTTGGCTCAGTCAGGACAACTTATTTATGATAGTAAAAGAAGAACGTTAGGTTCAATCGAGTGCTAGCACGATTTTCTTGAACCTAATTGAATCTCATTCAGATCAATTGAACTAGATCAGTTCAATTGATGATCACCAGATTCAAACCCTTGTTTGTGTGACCCAGTTAGGTTCAGTTCTGTATGGTAATGGGATATGTCATGATCTCTATCATCGACATCATCGAAACTCCTTTCGATGGATCAGAACTCTTCTGATTCGAACAGCTAGAATGATCGATCATCTAAATCATTCTAATTGCTCCCAAAATCCACCAGTGACACCTAGCAGTATATGGTGGCAACCCATCAGAGCTGAATGCGAACCTCTTGGTGCAGCTACCTATGTGATTAAGTTCTTCTATCTTGAGCCCCGATCAGATTAGGGTTAAGGTGAACTCGTCAAACCCTAGTCTCTGTCATATGATGTAATCATTCGATTCAAGTCCAATGTGAAAATCTAAATAGAAACTCTTTCTATTATTTCACTCTACCATGGCCATGGATTTCTGGACTTGATTCTCATGATCATCATAGGGCTACTCCTCTACCACCGAGGTAGATAGATTCCATCTTGATGCAATCCAGTTCCTACAATGAACATGCTATAGCCAACATACACCTCAGGGTTCCATATGGCTAGGAGACCGAGTAATGGTGTAGTCAAACTATAACACCCTCAAGGTGAACTGCCGATGCATCTCAGGTCAAAGAACCAGACACACTACTGCAGCATCGAGTCAGTCATTGACGAGAAGGTAGACTTCCTAATGACTACTCGAGGTGGTCACGCTCAGTGCCCTCGTTCTCTAACGAGTATCTGTACTCTCGCTCCGGTGTCTCCACACCGTAGACTCAAGACTCATCTACTAAAGAGAAGCGATCGTACACCAACCTTCCGGATCAATCACCATCCTCGTGATGATCCTATGGTCGGGAGCTGTTTATGAGTTAATAATGATTATTCATGTCTTAAATTTTCAACTCTTCAAAATATGAATTATCATTATCATTAACTCAAAGGATGTATCACAGACACTAAATACACAAGTGTGATAGAAAATAACCCATTTTATAAATTATAGTCAAAATTATAATTTTGCCCCTAGAAGTGTATTACAAGTGTCAGCCAATTCAGGCTTCTAGGGCACATATATCTAACATACTCTTCTCTTCTCCTCTCTCCTTCTTTCTTCTTTATTTTTCCTTTTATTTTTGTTTTCTTTTTCTTTGGGAGATCAAAAGATGCTGAAAGATAGCGAATTCCATACCATGAGCGGATAGAGGTCTCGAGTCCAGGAGAGTAAGAAAAGTCTTCCAAGCATGAGAGTTTGTAATTTGAACCCTGTAATTTTTTTGATTGAGCAATAAAATTTCTTTTTCTTTCACATGCTTTTCTTATGCTTTAATATTTATTTTTCTTGCACTTTATATCTAAAGAGATAGATCGTGATCGTGAAAAGATACGATCTATACTCAAGTTAGAATAAATTATAAGATTTATATTTTAATATTTAATTTCTTATAATTTATACCTAAGGAGATAGATCGTGATCGCAAATAGATATGATTTATGCTCAAATTAGGATAAATTATAGAAATTAAATCAGAATTATATTTTTTTTGATTGCATGATCTAAATAGTCTATGTCTGTAAGATGGATCATGATTATGCTAGATATGGTCTATGCTCGGTAGAATAGATTATGTTAGAATTTGATCAACGAAACATACATCTCATAAGATTGCATGTTGACAATGAAAAGATTACATGAATCAATTATAGATTTGAATATTGAAAGATGGAACTGAAACCTTAGACAATTTCTTTTCTTATTCTTAACTAATTCTAAATCCTAATTAATTAAAAATTTACTTTTTTTTACTTTAATTTGCTAAAATCTTAATTAATTCTCTTTAACCTGCTTCTTTAAATTTTTACTTAATAAATTAATTTAATTATTTTAAATTATATTGAATGCAACTCAGCCTTCAATCTTTGAGAAAATCAACATCCGACTCATCACTATTCTAATTAATTGATTGATTGATTTTAAATTATTATTTAATGCTCTAATGACAAGCAGTCAAATTTTTGATGTCCTTGTTGAGGATTGTAGCAAGGTTGCTTCAATAAAAAAAATTAAATAATTAAAATTAAAAAAATAAAAAAAATTATTTATTGCTTTATTGTCTTATTTATTTTACTGCCTTATTTTATTGCTTTGTTTTGCTTCTTTATTTTTTATTGCCTTATTTACTTTACTTATTTATTTTACTACTTTCAATTTCTAATTTATTATTTACTATTTTTTTATTTTTTTTCTTTTCATATTTTATTCTGCTAATTAATAATTTACCTTTTTATTATCAGTCAATTTAATTTAATTGCTTAACTACCTATTATTTATCCTTTTTTTAAATTCTTGCTTTACATAATTAATTTATTGCTTTTCATAGACCAGTAATTTATTACTTTTTAAGACTTAATCACTTTAATTTACTTTTTTTTGCAAAACCATACAATCAAAAACCTAAAATATACTTATAAAAAGACAAAACCATAAACCTTAAAAATCACCAACATCTCATACCACTTAATTAATTTAGAGTAACCATAAATATTGAATAAAATTAATTTTTTAACATGTTTGGACATCTTGTTTGATTTGCATTGCATATCCATAATATACTTTAAGGGTACAACCCATTAAATAAGATAAGGTAGGGATTTGATCATCCTTCCTTAGCCCACAAACTACCACTCTTCATATTGCATTGACCTAAGCCTTTAACTTAAAATCAATTAGACGTTGGCCCTAGGTTATTCAAGCTCAATAGGATAAGAAAATCTTATAGTTAGATCGGGTTTGGATTGATTAATTAGTTTGGTGTCTAAGGCAAATGATTCAAAGAAGGTGGTTTTCAATTAATTTCGTTGTCTGACCTGGCCAACCCAGTTGGTATCTAAGAAAAGCAATGAGCAGGGAACCTCCCACATCTTATACTTAACTGATCGAATCAGTTAGCCAATTTTGAGCTTGGAGTTTTCGAAGGTGATCTTAGAATAGTTAGGAGCTATCTAGATCTAGGTTAACCCTAGGATAGAGAGTCCATGCTTGCTTAACTTGTTTGTTATTATAATTCAAAACCTAATTAAAACACTCTCCTCTATTATCTCTAGATCTAGGACTCTTTAGGGCTCCCATCTTTAGAATTCTCTCTTCTCATCTTTTTTCTTATTTTTAAATAAAATAAAATATAATAAATAATAATTAAAAGAGAATTGCTCTAATCTAGAATCCTTAATTGAACATATTTGAATAATCAGAATAATTCAAAATCGATCTCGAGAGTAGAGTGGATGAGTTATCCCAAAAATTAGATCGTCTAATGGCCAATGAAAACTCTTCCTATCCATCTCTTCTTCCTGTACAACAAGTTTGTGCAATTTGTTCGAGCCCCACCCACTTTGGAAGTAGATGCCCAAACCGATTTTTTGAGTATATGTATGAACAAAATTATCATGATTAAACCCACATAGCCTACAGATCAGAAAATAACCAATACTTTAACACCTACAATCCAAGCTAGGAGGCTCAACTAGATTTTTCGTGGCAATCACAACCAGTGATTACCCCGATGCCTCAAAGATCCACTTTCATGGAAACACATTACGATATGCCCTACCCACAATATCAATCTTCCCCAAAAAATAATGAGTCAATTTTTAAAGAGAGAATTCAGCAAGCATTAAAAGAATTAGAACTCAAAAATCTGACCCTACAACAAATCTTTCACTCCTATATGCAAAACTTTAAAGAACTAGAGAAGTGTCACTAACTTTTAATCAGTAGGAGGAAAGAGAGTTGCCTAGTCTGCCCAAGAATGAACCTGAGGGACCATACCTAGCTAGAAATTTTAATATTCCTATAGCTTTTCCTAAATAATCAAGTAAAATTCTTGAAAATAATATGGTCATAGAACAACCCTACATAACTAAGATGACCCTCTTAGATCATATAATTGAAGAAAAATATTGGAAGGATCAAGAATGGTGGGACCAATCAATACCATCACCTTATTTATATATGGACCCATCCCTAAGTGCCCCAGCAACACCCAATACTTTTGATAGGGACAGACCAACTGATGAGATGATGAATTTAATAGAGACTTCCCATGAACCACAAGTGTACAACATACCAGAGGAAGCTTCACCCACAGATCTTTACCAAGATTCATTAAATCCCTATATGGCTCATTATGAGGTAGATGATTTTGATGATGGCCAAGTAGATACACCCTACCCTAAAACCAACCCACTATGGATAGAAAATTTTGAGCCACCACCTAGCCCACCAATAGCTTCTTTGTTAGAACCACCAACTGATCTAGAATTGAAACCACTTCTTGATGAACCCATTGACACTCTACCAGTAATACTTACCTAGGAAGACCAATTTTTGGATGTTCTACAAGTGCATAAAGAAGCTATAGGATGGGATATAGCTGAAATAAAGGATAATGATTTTATGAATGATTTTTCTATATTTGGCATAACTTTTAAGGATAGCCTCTAAAATTTATCTACAATATTAAAATGATGTATGGAGGCAAATTTAAAATTAATTTGAAAAAAGTGCCATAATTTAAAACAGGAAAAGTAGATGCTAAGATATATTGAACCCAAGAAAGGGATTGGGGTAGATCAGATTATGGTTGAAGTAATTTCTAAACTACCACCCCCCATTTTGGCCCAACAAACATAATCTCTTTCTAATCATAAAACTATGCTAATTTTAGATTATGGTATAGAATGCTTGTGCTAAACATCTTCTTAATTAGGGCAAAATCTAATTGTCGTAAAGCATTCTATGAACGTTATTCTACCATGATAACAAGGCCTCCTGATTGGTCCTATCTTTTTGAAACTTTGGAGGATGTGCTAAAATTGATTATACTTAAAACTCCTTCATAGGGTCTAACTGAAGACGTTAAACTTAGTGCTTACTGGGAGGCAACCCAACTTTTGCTTTTGCATTTTCTTTTTCTTTTTAGTTTTCTTTCTTTTAGAATTAAGTTGGAGGGAGAACTATAACCCATGCTAGATGAAGAACAAATAAACCCAGATCGAGATTAGAAACATATTAAACCAGATGACTTCTTTCCTTATTATTTTTCTTCTCTTTTATCATACTCTACTTCTTTCCTCCATTGAGGACAATGGAAATTAAGTTAGGGGGGAGGATAAATTAAAAACTTTTAAGTCGTCATGTATGGTGATAATTAGTTTTATGTACCTAATTTTGTGCCAATTTAAATTTTTTTTAGGCATTTTAATCGATGATTGATTAGTGGTCTAGAGAATTTTTGAAATATGATGCATGCTAATCTATAGCTATGGCAAGTGCACCAGTCGATCAAGTAATAAAGTAAGTGAATAGAGTATCATCCCTAGAGGATTGAAAAATAAGTATTGAAAAGCTCTTTCCTATGCTTTATTTAGAAGACCAATTTATGAGAATAAGAAATTAAAGAACAAAATAAAGAAAAAAATTGTAAGAAAATAGAGAAAGTATAATTATTAGGGTTTTAAACTTAGGAGCAATAGGTTACTAAGGCAATCAGTTCACCAACTCAGTCAATACAGAATTTAGGATATTAGGTTAATTTTATTTCATGTGATGGTGGAGTCTCCAAGTTTATTCACTATCCTTTGGTCCAGGCGTAGCAAAACTATCAATATTTATTAATGATCCTTTGGTCTAGGTATAATTTAAATAAATATCAATGCATTAAATTTTGTGAAACCCTCTAATTAAAATACGCTGCATCCAAAGTGCATTAAAATTTTTGCATGCATATGAATTCTAATTTGATTCATAATACAAGGTATATAATTAAGAAGCAATAACATAAATGTACTTGGTCCGTATCATCTATGTTCATCAAATCAATTAGAAGATGGTCAGTAATCTAAAAATATTAAGATCAGATTTATATACTCCTCATAAATAAAATTTAAAATTAAAAATAAATCATACTGAATATTGCATCAAAAGAGTGGCTACACCTTAGCCTTAGTAAAAAAAAATTTAGTTCATGATAACAAGTTTAAAAATAGCAAATAGAATAAAAAGCATGAAGAAATTAGATGATTTATTTGCTGAAATTGATTGTCCATTGCTCTTGGTGTGAAAAACTCAATGAAGAAGAAGAGATGCCCCTTGATCAATATCTTGATTGTCAGAAGAAGAAAATAAGAAGAAAGAAAAATAATAAAGAAATAAAAGCTCTTTCTTTTTTCTCTCCCTTAAAACTCTCTAACCTTCTCTAAAATCTCTCTAAAGATCTCTCTCTATTTTTCTCTATTACTCTCTATTACTATTCTTAAACCCTCTCTTTTGGTAGCAATAATAATAGGGTCTTTAAATTGGTTAAGGAGAAGAGTTTCTATCAAAATCTATAAAAAATTCTGAAAGAATTGGGTTTAAAACTCCTAACACAACTCAAATTGAAATCTAGATCATTTTGACCATTTGATGATGATCAAATGGCCAAAAATCACTCAAAATTCACTTTTAATCTCCCAGATCCACTAGGATTAAATAATAGCCATTGGATCAACTCCTAAATGGATTATGGACTGTTCGATCGTGCATAGAGAGCTTCAAACATTAGTTAAAAATCAGGATGAATCTCAACCATTGGATCTCGACCGGGAGTTGCATCCGCCGTTCATCAGCATACAGATTTGAGTCATTCAATCAAATCCCAAAGAACAGCATTCATCAGATTAGACAAAACTTTTAGAATACCCTCTATAGACTGTGTGCGAGCCAGCATTACATGGACCGCCGCTTTCTTCAGCCAATCGGAGTGCGCTTGTTCCCATGAAATTTCTGAAATGCCCTCGCCTTGTCACTATAGCGGTCCACCATGCACCATGAAAAATCCTGACGCCAGCAAGCGATCAGTCTGAGTGCGATCAGATTGGGCAGTCTGCTAAGCCAGTTTAAATAAGACCGGCTAGCTTTTTCTTTGAAATTCAATTTTGGGCTCGTTTGAAGTCCGTTTTGCTTGAAATTTATTTCATCTAATCTAGAAAAATAAGATCTTTATATTGATAGCCTTCTTTTCTAAATAGAATTAATAAAAATATCAATTTCTTAAAAATAGATTAATTTATTTTATAATTTAATACTTTAATTAGTGTATTTTTACCGCTTATCATACCCCGCAACTTAGTCATTGCTAGTCCCTTAGCAATGCTTTATTTAATACCATGTTTCAATAAAATCATCCATCAAAAAGATAAAATATAGAGTTAAAGGTCAAAAAGTTTAGAAAATATCACTAAGTATTGAGCTTCAGAAGTAAATTTTGCAGTCAGTATAATTAAAAACTTTCTTAGAGTACACCAAAGATCTATAGCACTTGTGTTCATGATGACTAACTTTAGCATTTCAGTATTAATTTAAAGAACAAAAGTATCCTCTCTTATCACCTATTTTGGATCAATTTTCTATACATTCTCAATTTTATACTCATGAATTAAGGTAGCTTTCACACTGCCTCATTTTTTTTTTTTTTTTTGCTGAGCATCCTGGCCTTTCCTTCACCATTTTACGTGAATTTTCATACTTGACCTAGGTGCAGAGACCCAGTTACTAGGCTTTGGGCAATCCACATATACTCTATCTTTTGCACTTTATTTTTAGGCAGGTAGCTCTTTCCTTAAATTCAAGTTTTTTTGATTAGAATGTATATTAATTACCAATTTTCAGTGATAATTGAATCCTCAGTTGGCCTTATAATCAATACCTACTTTGCCTTGTTAGTGTGCATGTGCAATTAGAAGTGCTAATAGTCTTTTAATGACCTAAGTAGGCTGCTAAAAGTCTGACCAACTAATCTACTTCTTTAACTCATTACATTCATTAGCAAATAATTCTATCTTTTATCACTTGTCCAGTCTATCTTGCTCAAGATTTTCTTCTTGACACATGGTTAAATTTTTTTTTTTTTTACCCCCTAACTTATTCTACATTATCTTAAAGGAGAAAGAAAAATAAAGGATGCAATAAAGGATAGGAAGGAATACACCTGATTTGGTTCAGTCTGGTTCTTTGAAGCTTTGAAATTTTGCTTGAGCTCTCATTGATTTTTTCTGCAAAATTAAAAATACACACCAAGAGCAGTAAAAGAGCAACAATAAATTACTAAAAAATAAAAGAAAAAAAAATGATCAAAACTAAAAAGAAAAGAAACAACCTATCTAGTAGTTCTGATTTATAGTCTTCAGCTTGACTTTCTTTGAGTTCTAAAGTTGAATCAATCTGGTGCCACTTCAATTGGAAATACTTTCATGTTTGGTCGAGCCCTTCTTTCAATTTGGACATTGCTAGCTTTTATAGTCTCAAACCTATTTTCTACAGAATTCTCATATACTGAATTGTCAATAATATCAATTAGAAAATAAGTTTGATTATCATCAGGATGTTTAGTATCTTTGAAAACATTAAAAGTAACTTGTTCGTCTTGGATTTCTAAGAATTAATTTTTCTTGTTGAACATCTATTAAAGCTCCTCCAGTAGCTAAAAAGGGTCTCCCTAAAATAAGGGGTACATCATAATCTTCTTTCATATCAAGAACAATAAAATCAATAGAAAAAATAAACTTGTTTACCTTTACCAAGACATCCTCCACTATACCTCTTGGATATTTAATGGATCTGTCGGCTAATTGAAGAGTAATAGTGGTAGGCTTTGGTTCTCCTAGACCCAGCTTCCTGAAAATAGAAAAAGGCATGAGATTAATACTTGCTCCTAAATCACATAAAACTTTATCAAAACTACAATCACCAATAATGCAAGGGATAGTAAAACTCCCTGGATCTTTTAGCTTCTGTGGTAATTTATTTTGAAGTATTGCTGAGCATTCTTCATTCAAATTTATTCTCTCATGCTCCTTCAGCTTTTTCTTATTTGTTAGGATTTCTTTGAGAAACTTGGCATACCTGGGCATTTGAGTAATAGCATCTACAAAAGGAATATTAATATATAAATTCTTTAAAATTTTGAAAAAGTTAGAAAATTTCTTATCTGGATGCTGTATTTATCTCTCTGGGAATGGTAGTGGCGGCACGTAGGGCTTCACATTTGGATCAGCAAACTGTATACCTAGAGACCATCATCTGCTGGTTGTTTTGGTGACTGACGAATTTTAGTTGATGGTTCCTTATTTGTAGTTGGCTCTTCAGTCTCTTTCTTCTGATGTGGCTCCTCCAGCTTTGTACCACTTCTTAGGGTGATAGCATTGACTTGCTCCCTTGGATTGGTCTCCGTGTTGCTGGGCAAGGATCCATGAGGTCTCTCAGAGATTATCTTAGCCATTTGACCTATTTGCATCTCCAAGTTTTGAATTGCTGCTGCTTGGTCCTGCCTAAGTTTGGCTTCCAAATTTTTTATAGTTGCTTCTTGGTTTTGCATAAATTTGACCATCAGCTCTTCCATGTTGGACTTCTTTTCAGGTACTTGGAATCCTCGGGGGTGGCTGTTGTGCTGCATTTTGATTGCTCCATGAGAAATTTGGGTGCTGCCTCCACCCTTGATTGTATGTGTTGGAGTAGGGATTGTTTTGTTATGGCCTAAAAAAATTACCAACATAATTAGCTGTATCAGTTGCTTTAGCAAAAGGATTACCTGTCTGGCAATTGCTCGTATCGTGTCCTCCTCCACACAGGTCATAAGTGATGCTCTGAACATGCATAGCTGTTCCCTTCAAGTTGTTGACTTCGGCTCTAAGGGCTGCAATTTCAGCTAGTAAGGTTGGCACGCAATCTACTCCCTGCACAGCTGCTAGTCTTTTTGGCATCATGCGTTCTGTCTGCCACTGATAGCTATTTGATGCCATCTCATCGATCAGATCGAAGGCTTCTTCCTCCATTTTTTGATTAATGGTTCCTCCTGCTGCTGCATCAATCATAGAACGATTAGTAGGAGATAAACCATTATAGAAAGTTTGTACCTAAAGCCATACGGGTAGTTGATGATGTGGACATCTCCTCAGCAATTTTTTGAAATGCTCCCAAGCCTCATATAGTGTCTCCATGTCCATCTGCATAAAAGAAGTGATATCGTTGTGCATCTTGGCAGTCTTGGAAGGTGGAAAGTACTTGGCTAAGAATTTTTGGGCTAGGACATCCCAAGTTGTGATAGAACCTACAGGAAGAGAATGAAGCCAACTTTTAGCTTTGTCCCATAAAGAGAAAGAAAATAACCTTAATCTAATAGCATCATCCGACACCCCATTAATTTTAAAAGTATCACAAAGTTCAAGAAAGTTAGAAATATGGGCATTCGGATCATCATGCACGTGTCCACTGAATTGGACAGTTGATTGAATCATCTGGATCATCGCCGATTTTATTTCAAAGTTGTTTGCTCGTACAGGCGGTCTCCTGATGCTCGAAGCTGCATCGGCTATAGATGGTGTGATGTAATCATTTAATGGATGATGTACTGATCGAATAGCTTCATGCTGTCCTTCGATCGCCATATCCAATCCTAGATTGATGTCGTTAGGATCTTCAGCTGCCATGTTTCTTTCTTATTGTAGTCTTCTAATGGTCCTTTCAATTTTTGGATCTAAAGATAGTAAGTTACTATGTCCAGTACGTGTCATGCACTGAAAAATTTTTTTAAAAAAAATAAAATAATAATAAAAATTAAAAATAAAATTTTAAAGTAAAGCTAGGATCAAAATTTTAATATTATTTTAGACACAATCCCTGGCAACGGTACCAAAAACTTGATGCATGCTAATCTATAGCTATGGCAAGTGCACCAGTCGATCAAGTAATAAAGTGAATGAGTAGAGTATCATCCCTAGAGGATTGAAAAATAAGTACTGAAAAGCTCTTTCCTATGCTTTATTTAGAAGATCGATTTATGAGAATAAGAAATTAAAGAATAAAATAAAAAAAATTTTAAGAAAATAGAGAGAGTATAATTATTAGGGTTTTAAACTTAAGAGCAATGGATTACTAAGGCAATCGGTTCACCAACTCAGTCAATACAATATTCAGGTTATTAGATTAATTTTATTTCATGTGACGGTGGAGTCTCCTAATTTATTCACTATCCTTTGGTCCAGGCATAGCAAAACTATCAATATTTATTAATTATCCTTTGGTCCAGGTATAATTTAAATAAATATTAATGCATTAAGTTTTGTGAAATCCTCTAATTAAAATATGCTGCATCCAAAGCGCACTAAAATTTTCGCATGCATATGAATTCTAATTTGATTTCATAATACAAGGTATATAATCAAGAAGCAATAACATAGATGTACTTGGTTTGTATCATCTATGTTCATCAGATCAATTAGAAGATGGTCAGTAATCTAAAAGCATTAAGATCAGATTTATATACTCCTCATGAATAAAATTTAAAATTAAAAATAAATCATACTGAATATTGCATCAAAAGAGTGGCTACACCTTAGCCTTAGTAAAAAAAAATTTAGTTCATGATAATAAGTTCAAAAATAGCAAATAAAATAAAAAGCATGAAGAAATTAAACTATTTATTTGCTAAAATTGATTGTCTATTGCTCTTGGTGTGGAAAACTCGATGAAGAAGAAGAGAAGCCCCTTGATTGATGTCTTAATTATCGAAAGAAGAAAAGAAGAAGAAAGAAAAATAATTAAGAAATAAAAGTTCTTTCTCTTCTCTCTCTCTTAAAACTCTCAAATCCTCTCTAAAATCTCTCTAAAGATCTCTCTTTATTTTTTTCTATTACTCTACTATTCTAAAATTCTCTCTTTTGGCAGCAACAGCAATAGGGTCTTTAAATAGGCTAAGGAGAAGAGCAGCATCTGGATCATTCATTGGTGTTAGATATATGTGCCCTAGAAGCCAGAATTGGCTGACACTTGTAATACACTTCTAGGGGCAAAATTATAATTTTGACTATAATTAATAAAATGGGTTATTTTCTATCACACCTGTGTATTTAGTGTCTGTGATACATCCTTTGAGTTAATGGTAATGATAATTCATATTTTCAAGAGTTGAAAATTTAAGACATGAATAATCATTATTAACTCATAAACAGCTCCCGACCATAGGATCATCACGAGGATGGTGATTGATCCGGAAGGTTGGTGTACGATCGCTTCTCTTTAGTAGATGAGTCTTGAGTCTACGGTGTGGAGACACCGGAGCGAGAGTACAGGTACTCGTTAGAGAACGAGGGCACTGAGCGTGACCACCTCGAGTAGTCATTAGGAAGTCTACCTTCTCGTCAATGACTGACTCGATGCTGCAGTAGTGTGTCTGGTTCTTTGACCTGAGATGCATCGGCAGTTCACCTTGAGGGTGTTATAGTTTGACTACACCATTACTCGGTCTCCTAGCCATATGGAACCCTGAGGTGTATGTTGGCTATAGCATGTTCATTGTAGGAACTGGATTGCATCAAGATGGGATCTATCTACCTCGGTGGTAGAGGAGTAGCCCTATGATGATCATGAGAATCAAGTCCAGAAATCCATGGCCATGGTAGAGTGAAATAATAGAAAGAGTTTCTATTTAGATTTTCACATTGGACTCGAATCGAATGATTACATCATATGACAGAGACTAGGGTTTGACGAGTTCACCTTAACCCTAATCTGATCGGGGCTCAAGATAGAAGAACTTGAATCACACAGGTAGCTGCACCAAGAGGTTCGCATTCAGCTCTGATGGGTTGCCACCATATACTGCTAGGTGTCACTGGTGGATTTTGGGAGCAATTAGAATGATTTAGATGATCGATCATTCTAGCTGTTCGAATCAGAAGAGTTCTGATCCATCGAAAGGAGTTTCGATGATGTCTATGATAGAGATCATGACATATCCCATTACCATACAGAACTGAACCTAACTGGGTCACACAAACAAGGGTTTGAATCTGGTGATCATCAATTGAACTGATCTAGTTCAATTGATCTGAATGAGATTCAATTAGGTTCAAGGAAATCGTGCTAGCACTCGATTGAACCTAACGTTCTTCTTTTACTATCATAAATAAGTTGTCCTGACTGAGCCAAAGGAGTTTGTGCTCAATCAGAGGCCTTCATATGGTCTGACTGGAGGTTGTCCAAGTCAGAATAGGTTGTCTTATTTGTAAGACATTACCTGCCATTTTTGGTCACCTGCCATTTCTTGTTCTTTGACTTTGGTCAAAAGTCTACCTTTGACTGGTCAAACGTTGACCATTCACCCTTTGACTTTTGACCACATGTCATGCACCTATTGGAGAGCTGGTGGGGGCCTGTCCCCCTGCCAGAACCTGGCAAGGAGAAGGGCGCACGCCAAGGGTGGCGTGAGCCCAAGTAGGAGGCGCCTAGGAGTCCTTGTTGGACAAGGACTCCACCTCCCTTTTGGATTCCAATCAGAGTTCTACTAAGAATCCAGTTTGACTGGTCTTAGGCGCCCTCTAAGGAGGAATCCAGGGGTCTCTATTCCAACCAATCAGATTTAGATCTGATTTCACAAAGGGTTGTGATTGGTTGAGAGGAAGAGGAGTTGGATCACAAGAGGTCTATAAATAAGACCCTGCGCCCAACCCTAATTCCAATGCTATTAGACACGCCCCAAGGCTGCCTCTCCCCTCCTTCTCCATGCCATAGTCTCTTCTCCCCTTGCTCTCCACGTCCAAAAGGTGTTTTGGACTTTGGTTGGTGCGATTCAGATCAAGGAAAGGCGATCAAAAGCAAGAAGGCTGCGCTGCTGCAAAAGGACGACTGCAGATCTTCAAAAGAGTTTTGAAGATCCTCCAGATCAGATCCAGATCTGATTTTTGGAGGTGTGATAGAGAAGAAGAGGATCTCCAGATCCAACCCGAGTGGATACCGGTAGAGGCCAGGCGCTTGCGTGGCTAAGATCCAGAACCTTCCGCTGCAATCAGGATCATCTACAGGGTAATAGGATTACCCAAATCAGGTAAATTAAATTTGATTTAATTTATCTTATTTTATTTTATTTATTAAAATAATAAGAATCAGATCTGAAACATATCAAGATCTGATTGAGATCAAGAGAAAATTTTTGAAATATATCTCTTGATCTAATCAGATCTGGACGAACCTGGACCGGGAAATCAGGATTTCCCTTCAACTGGTATCAGAGCCATGGTTCTAAATTGTTTAGATCTGATTTTAATTTTATTTTAATTAGAAAATAAAGTGATTTCAGATGTCACATGAGATGTGATCAGATCTGAAATCAAAAAAATTAAAATTAAATGATTTGGATCTAAGAACATGAAGATATGCATGACTAGTTCTAGAATAGAATAGTTCTATAGAATAGTTTTGCATGTCTTTGATTTAATCTGATTAAATCATATTTTAGATCTTCTTATTTACTATTTTCTGATATTATAAGTGTTATAATAACATCTGATAAACAGCAAATAAAAATTATTTAATTTTAAATATCATATGAGATATGATAGATGCATGACTAGACTAGTTGTAGAATAGTTCTACATAATTGTCTAGATTAGAATTTATTTTGATTAGATCAATTTAAATCTAATTTTTTAGATTATTATGTGATAATTTAGATCTGAAAACATGCATGATTTGATACATGAGATGTATGCAAAATATGCCTTGATTAGATCTAAATTTGTATATGAGATATATGATATAGATCTATAACTGTTTTGTAGATTTACATGTTCCTGATTAAGGCGTTCCTCTTGGCCGTCCGGTCATAAGAACGAAGAAGGGTTTAAAGGCCCTCTCTTCCCATTCGATGGGGTGTTCTTATGACGTGTAGGGGTGCTGCGTGTTCGTCCTTAATCAGAAACCCAAAACTTACTTTCTGCAAAACCCTAGATCCTGAAACCCTAGGATTTATTGTGCATATTTTGTTTATGAACCCAACTTAATTAAGAATTAAGTTTATGGAATATTAATTAGGTCTAAAATTGAGAATTTCAGATCTAAGACATATTCATAATACTGGGTTCGGGCTTGGGTAGCTCAATTAGGTCTAAGCGGTTGATCAAACCGAATCAAGAGTTGGTTAGATGGGATCAACAATGCTTAAATTGACCAGCCTAATAGGATTAAGTCTGGGTCAAGATCGAGTCACGATCAAGCAAGACCTAATTAGGCTCAGAGGTTAGAGTCTGGATTGTAGGCTAACCCAATTGGTTCTGACTCAACAATTTGGTGTCTAAGGTAAGTTTGGCACAGACGACCGACTGGTTTTTAATTGGAAGCTACTCGACCTGAATGCGTTCTTGTGCGAGTTAACGGCATATTCCTTCCACCGGTCTCACTTACCTGGCCATATCTGTTGACACAGTTCTGATCTGAGGTGGTCAATAATCCGAGCTGACCCATGCCACTAGGTTAGTCATAATTGTTATGACTAAGCCAAGTCTAGTTTAATGAGACCTGAATCAATTCTCCCTAAGAAAAGATTAAGTCCTGAGGTCTTCCACCATTGTAGACGTGCGGGCCCTTCCCGGGGTTGATTGTTCTCGGCTGGATACAGTGGCTCAGTTGCACCGGGAAGACGCAACCATGTCTATTAGGCATTGGATGCTATGGGCTGGAGGATGAGTTGGGCTCAATATTCCGGATACGGTGAGAGACCCAATTAGGAACCCAGTCTATGCAAATGGTGGGTCTGACTTAACTAAGGAGTGGATCAATATTCCGGATACGGTGAGATTCATGAATTAGAGACCAAGTTTGGGTGCACCATGATTAGAGAATCATTGAACAAGAGTTGTTCACTCATTGGCTAACCCATCACCAATAACTGTTAGGTGAGGTGATGAGTCAGTTGGTGAGACCGCACCACCCACTAGAAATCATCAATCGCGGAGATTTTCGCATCTCTACAGAGGGAGTGTAGGGATCCGAGAAAATAGTGGGAGCTAATTTGTTTAAAAATAAAATCCCTAAACAAATTGGTCAAGTCAAAATTACAGTATCTAACTAGAATCTTTGACTCTCTACAGGAAAATGTCTGCGTCCAACCCACTGGCACGTATCCTAGACACACATAGACTGACTGGACCCAATTATAAAGATTGGCTCAGGAACTACAAAATTGTTTTGGGTTCAGAGAAGTTAACACATGTTTTGGACCAGGACCCTCCCACCTTACCAGCTCGTCCATCCACTGAACAGAGAGCGTCTCTGGAAAAATGGATTGACGAAGACAATAAGGCCAGATACTACATGTTGGGCTCGATGTCTGATGAGCTCCAGCGCCAACATGAAGATATCGGGACTGCTCGCCAAATGTTGGCTCACCTGCAGGAGATGTTTGGTGAACAGAGTCGCGCAGCCAAATATCAAGTCACGAAATGACTTTTTAAGGCTAAGATGCGTGATGGGCAGTCAGTCCAAGATCACTGTCTGACAATGATCAAGGACATGGAAGAGCTTGAGAAGCTCGGTGTGAAGTTGGACTTGGACTTGCAGAACGATATTATTCTGCAATCCTTGACTGATGCATATGGGCAATTCATCATGAATTACCACATGCATAAACTTCAAAATTCCTTGGCCGAGTTGATGAATATGCTGGTTACCGCTGAGCTTTCTATGAAAGGTTCTAAAGGCTCAGTTCTTGCTATGGAACGGACTTCTTCCAAAAGAAAGTCTTATGGAAAGAAAAAGAAGTCTGTGAAAAAGCAAAAGGTAGAAGGATCAAAGAAGAAGAAGGCAGAACCGAAGAAGAAGGTCGATGGCAAAGGAAAGTGTTTCCATTGCAACAGCGACGGCCATTGGAAGCGGAACTGCCCTACTTACCTGGCCACCCTGAAGAACAAGAAGGAAGGTCCTTCTGGAGGTATGCTCGTTATTGAGTCTAACCTTACGGTTTCTTCTGCATCCAGTTGGGTGCTTGACTCTGGTTCTAGTGCTCATCTGTGCACTTCTATGCAGGGTCTTGAGGATAGCAGGAGGCTGAGGGATGGAGACATGATCCTACGCGTCGGTAATGGAGCAAGAGTTGCTGCAGTAGCCGTGGGAACATACCCTCTTGCGATTACCATCTGGTTTAGACTTAGTTTTAAAAGACTGTTATTATGTGCCTGCAGCTAGCAGGAATTTGATTTCTGTTTCATGCTTAGCACAAGAAGGTTATGTGATCACCTTCTTTAAGGACCATTGTAACATTCTTTATGAAAGAAATAAAATTGCAAATGGTTTCCTTGTTAATGGTCTTTATCAGTTGCATATTGATGTACCTGTTTTAACTATCGAGCAAAACGTGAATGCCAAACGACCTAGGGATAGTCCAAACGACAGATATCTATGGCACCTGAGATTAGGTCATATAGCAGAAGATAGGATTAACAAATTGGAGAAAAATGGGCTATTGAGTCCATTGACTTTTGAGTCATATCCAACTTGTGAATCTTGTCTTCAAGGCAAAATGACTAAACTCCCTTTTGTTGGACATGGGGAGAGGGCCACAGATCTCCTTGCCCTAGTACATACTGATGTGTGCGGCCCATTCGATGTGCCGGCTAGAGGCAATTTTGTCTACTTCATTACCTTTACCGATGATCTGTCTAGGTATGGGTATGTGTATCTTATGAGACACAAGTCTGAAGCCTTTTGAAAAGTTCAAAGAATTCAGACATGAAGTAGAAAAACAAACTGGAAAACCCATTAAGGTTCTTCGATCAGATCGAGGAGGTGAATACCTTAGCCGGGAATTCCTAGACTATCTTAAGGAAAATGGCATAGTCTCTCAATGGACTCCACCAGGAACACCTCAACTCAACGGGGTTTCAGAACGGAGAAATCGGACTCTATTGGATATGGTTCGATCCATGATGAGCTTCACAGACCTCCCAGATTTTCTTTGGGGACATTCATTATTAACTTCAATCTATTTACTGAATAGGGTTCCCTCTAAAACCGTTCCTACCACACCGTATGAGATATGGCACGGTAAGAAACCAAGTCTGAGTCATCTCAGAATTTGGGGTTGTCCGGCTTCATGTCAAAAGACAACAAGCGGACAAGTTAGAGTTTAGGTCCTTTAGAGCTCGATTCATAGGATATCCTAAAGAGTCATTAGGATACTATTTCTACATTCCAGAAGACCACAATGTGATTGTGAGTCGACATGCCATATTTCTTGAAAAATAGTTTATTCAAGATAGTGGCATTGGAAAGCAGATTAAGCTTGATGAGAAAGTCTCACAAGCAGAAACGAGCTAAGGACCAAGTGGAACCAAATCAGGTTGAGCCAATAAGAACACTACCTCCTCCACCTCGTAGATCGGAAAGAGTTTCCCGTCCCCCTGAAAGATACTTAGGTATTATTTCAGAGGATGTAGAGGAAATGTTCCTCATAGGTAATGGTGCTCATGGTGATGATCCCAAAACCTACAACGAGGCGATATCAGATATCGACTCCGAGAAATGGCTTGAGGCAATGAAGTCAGAGATCGACTCGATGCACTCAAACCAAGTCTGGACCTTGGTAGATCCACCAGAAGGTATAGTACCTATTGGGTGTAAATGGATCTTCAAGAGAAAGATTGGTGCAGATGGGAATGTGGAGACATTCAAGGCTAGACTGGTGGCAAAAGGTTATAGTCAACGTGAAGGCATTGACTATCAGGATACCTTTTCCCCGGTAGCTATGCTAAAATCCATCCGCACATTGCTTGCTGTTGCAGCCTATTTCGATTATGAAATATGGCAAATGGACGTGAAAACGGCATTCCTAAATGGATATCTTGAGGAAGATATCTATATGGAACAGCCGCTAGGTTTCACATCCAGTGATACTGATCACAAGGTTTGCAAGCTGCAAAGGTCCATATATGGACTTAAGCAAGCATCTCGGAGCTGGAACACTCGTTTCAATGATGTGATCAAAAAGTTTGGTTTCATCAAAAATGAAGAGGAACCATGTGTTTTCAAAAGGGTCAGTGGGAGCGCTGTTGTCTTCCTCGTATTGTACGTGGATGACATCCTCCTTATTGGGAATGATATTCCCATGTTGACATCAGTCAAGATGTGGTTGTCCAAGGAATTCTCCATGAAAGACCTAGGTGAAGCATCCTTTATTCTAGGAATTAAGGTCTATAGGGATAGACCGAATAGGATGCTAGGACTTTCACAGAAGATGTACATAGAGGAAGTACTAAAGAGGTTTAGTATGGAAAACTCTAAGAGGGGATTAATACCCTTCAGACATGGTATTCATCTTTCCAAGAAGATGTGCCCCAGCACACCTGAGGAAATAGAACGCATGAGCAAGATCCCTTATGCTTCTGCAATAGGGAGCCTCATGTATGCCATGCTATGTACACGACCTGATATAGCCCATGCTGTGAGTGTCACAAGCAGATATCAGTCAAATCCAGGTGAAGAACACTGGACTTCTGTGAAATGTATCCTTAAGTACTTGAGAAGAACTAAGGATATGATGTTGGTCTTTGGTAATGGAGAACTCCAAGTTCAGGGATACACAGACTCGGACTTCATGTCGATATAGATGATCGAAAGTCGACATCTGGAAGTCTGTTTGTGTGCAATGGTGGAGCTGTCAGCTGGAAGAGTTCCAAGCAAACTGTGATAGCAGATTCCACCATGGAAGCAGAATATATAGCTGCATCAGAGGCTGCAAAGGAAGCATTCTGGTACAAGAAGTTTGCTGCAGAAATTGGAGTAATGCCATCAGATGCCATTCCTCTTTACTGCGACAACAATGGCGCCATAGCCCTTGCTAAGGAGCCGAGGTCTCACCAGAAGTCCAAGCACATTGAGCGGCGATATCATCTCATCCGCGATTACCTTGAGAAAGGTTACGTTGAGGTCAAGAGAGTCAACTCCGCAGATAATGTGGCAGACCCACTTACAAAGCCGTTGGGCCAGCAGAAGATCGAAGCCCACCTTGAGAAGATGGGACTTAGACTTGTAGCCAATTGGCTTTAGGACAAGTGGGAGATTGTTAGATATATGTGCCCTAGAAGCCAGAATTGGCTGACACTTGTAATACACTTCTAGGGGCAAAATTATAATTTTGACTATAATTAATGAAATGGGTTATTTTCTATCACACATGTGTATTTAGTGTCTGTGATACATCCTTTGAGTTAATGGTAATGATAATTCATATTTTCAAGAGTTGAAAATTTAAGACATGAATAATCATTATTAACTCATAAACAGCTCCCGACCATAGGATCATCACGAGGATGGTGATTGATCCGGAAGGTTGGTGTACGATCGCTTCTCTTTAGTAGATGAGTCTTGAGTCTACGGTGTGGAGACACCGGAGCGAGAGTACAGGTACTCGTTAGAGAACGAGGGCACTGAGCGTGACCACCTCGAGTAGTCATTAGGAAGTCTACCTTCTCGTCAATGACTGACTCGATGCTGCAGTAGTGTGTCTGGTTCTTTGACCTGAGATGCATCGGCAGTTCACCTTGAGGGTGTTATAGTTTGACTACACCATTACTCGGTCTCCTAGCCATATGGAACCCTGAGGTGTATGTTGGCTATAGCATGTTCATTGTAGGAACTGGATTGCATCAAGATGGGATCTATCTACCTCGGTGGTAGAGGAGTAGCCCTATGATGATCATGAGAATCAAGTCCAGAAATCCATGGCCATGGTAGAGTGAAATAATAGAAAGAGTTTCTATTTAGATTTTCACATTGGACTCGAATCGAATGATTACATCATATGACAGAGACTAGGGTTTGACGAGTTCACCTTAACCCTAATCTGATCGGGGCTCAAGATAGAAGAACTTGAATCACACAGGTAGCTGCACCAAGAGGTTCGCATTCAGCTCTGATGGGTTGCCACCATATACTGCTAGGTGTCACTGGTGGATTTTGGGAGCAATTAGAATGATTTAGATGATCGATCATTCTAGCTGTTCGAATCAGAAGAGTTCTGATCCATCGAAAGGAGTTTCGATGATGTCTATGATAGAGATCATGACATATCCCATTACCATACAGAACTGAACCTAACTGGGTCACACAAACAAGGGTTTGAATCTGGTGATCATCAATTGAACTGATCTAGTTCAATTGATCTGAATGAGATTCAATTAGGTTCAAGGAAATCGTGCTAGCACTCGATTGAACCTAACGTTCTTCTTTTACTATCATAAATAAGTTGTCCTGACTGAGCCAAAGGAGTTTGTGCTCAATCAGAGGCCTTCATATGGTCTGACTGGAGGTTGTCCAAGTCAGAATAGGTTGTCTTATTTGTAAGACATTACCTGCCATTTTTGGTCACCTGCCATTTCTTGTTCTTTGACTTTGGTCAAAAGTCTACCTTTGACTGGTCAAACGTTGACCATTGACCCTTTGACTTTTGACCACATGTCATGCACCTATTGGAGAGCTGGTGGGGGCCTGTCCCCCTGCCAGAACCTGGCAAGGAGAAGGGCGCACGCCAAGGGTGGCGTGAGCCCAAGTAGGAGGCGCCTAGGAGTCCTTGTTGGACAAGGACTCCACCTCCCTTTTGGATTCCAATCAGAGTTCTACTAAGAATCCAGTTTGACTGGTCTTAGGCGCCCTCTAAGGAGGAATCCAGGGGTCTCTATTCCAACCAATCAGATTTAGATCTGATTTCACAAAGGGTTGTGATTGGTTGAGAGGAAGAGGAGTTGGATCACAAGAGGTCTATAAATAAGACCCTGCGCCCAACCCTAATTCCAATGCAATTCAATTGAGATTTCCCACGCCCCAAGGCTGCCTCTCCCCTCCTTCTCCATGCCATAGTCTCTTCTCCCCTTGCTCTCCACGTCCAAAAGGTGTTTTGGACTTTAGGTTGGTGCGATTCAGATCAAGGAAAGGCGATCAAAAGCAAGAAGGCTGCGCTGCTGCAAAAGGACGACTGCAGATCTTCAAAAGAGTTTTGAAGATCCTCCAGATCAGATCCAGATCTGATTTTTGGAGGTGTGATAGAGAAGAAGAGGATCTCCAGATCCAACCCGAGTGGATACCGGTAGAGGCCAGGCGCTTGCGTGGCTAAGATCCAGAACCTTCCGCTGCAATCAGGATCATCTACAGGGTAATAGGATTACCCAAATCAGGTAAATTAAATTTGATTTAATTTATCTTATTTTATTTTATTTATTAAAATAATAAGAATCAGATCTGAAACATATCAAGATCTGATTGAGATCAAGAGAAAATTTTTGAAATATATCTCTTGATCTAATCAGATCTGGACGAACCTGGACCGGGAAATCAGGATTTCCCTTCACCCAATCCCTAATAACATTTAAACTCCTAGATTATGGGCATCTTTGTGCACGAGAGTCACATTTTGATAAATGAAATCTTATTGGGAGATGATTCGAGCACCATAATCGGAAAAAGAGAACAGCATCCATCAAATCAGGATTTTCAGAATACCCTCTGTAGCCATGCGCGAGCCCAGTATTGCATGGACCGCTGCTTCCTTCAGTCAATCGAAGCGTGCTTGTCCTCATGAAATCTCCAAAATGCCCTTGCTTGGTTACTATAGCGGTCCACCATGTGCCATGAAAAATCCTGACGTCAGTGCGGCATTAGTGTGGCATCAATGGGCTGTCGATCTGAGTGCGGTCGAGTCGGGTAGTCTGCTGAGCCAATTTTTTTGAGCCAGTTTGAACCATACTGATTAGCTTTTTTTTTATATCATTTTCTTTGAAATTCAATTTTGGGCTCATTTGAAGTCCGTTTTGCTATAAATTTATTTCATCTGATCCAGAAAAATAAGATCTTCATATTGGTGGCCTTGTTTCCTACATAAGATTAACAAAAGTATCAATTTCTTAAACATAGGTTAATTTATTTTATAATTTAATACTTTTATTAGTGTATTTTTACCACTTATCAAAATACTAAGGATCCAATTATTAAGAAAATCCAATAAATGGTTAAGTCCAAAACAAATAAATTTTTGAGTAATTCTAAAACCTTCTTCTAGCCTATTTTTGATAAAGAATCTACTTTATATAGGTATAAGTAAAAAAAATATATTATACAAAAAAAATTAAAAAAAAGAAAGAAAATAAAAAGCAAGTTCTAAACATTGATCTTCCATCGAGTAATCGGATCCCGTTACCTAAGTAAGCAATGTTATTCACGTCAAAAAGTGGGCAATGTGAAGAAACTTGTTATACAACTTATTTTAACCTATAGCCTATTTGACTCAAACCAGTAAGCTCGAGGGGTGTTCTACACCTAGTGCCCTAAAGCCAACTAGTTTTAGAGTCATTGGTCCAAAGCTCGCTACAAAGGTCAGATAGAAAGCTTAAGGGGTTAAGACATTGCACTAGCTTAAAATAAAAAAAAATAACTCTAGTCCATACTAAAGAAAGAGGATTTAAAGAATAAAGGTGGGGAATTGATCAAAGAAAAGCTCTTAAATTTTATGTTCTTCACTTAACCACTATATTGGGATAGAATTAATAATTCGATGACGTATTTCTTAAATCTCTAACCAAGTATCAACTCACTTTAGGATGATCTGAAGAAACTTTCATATTTTATCGAGTCGGTACATACTTCTAATTTTTCTTTTCTTTACTCGAGGATGAGTAAAACTCATGTTGGGGGGTATGATAATTATTATAAAATACTAAATAAAAGCATAAAAATAATATCATATTTAATATTTATTTAAAGAAATTGATACTTTTATTTGTATTTTGTATGAAAGAATTTAACTAATGCAAAGAGTTTGATTTATGGATTCCAACGCAATAAATTTCACTCAAATCGGAGCTAAAACAAAAAAGTTATGAAGCCCAAAAGCTTAAAAAAAAATAAAGAAATTAGAACGGTGCACAGTGGACCGACCGGCTAGTCCATGGAAGAAGCGCGGACCATCCAACTCATCGCACATGGCAAATTAGAGCATGCCACATGGCGAACCTAGACCATTAAGAGGTCTACGGTAATTATATAATGGCTCATGGGGGTAGTTTCGTAATTTCATAAAGCTCCGCACGTTCTAGTTTGCTGACGTATCGGCGGTCTATGCTAAATCGAGTTCGTGATTGGTCCACCCAGGCCTAGGATGAGATGGAGGGCTGTTGTTTGCTGGGATTCGATCCAATGGTCGAGATTTTTGCGCTGATGGGTGGCAAATCTAGTAGCCGATTGAGATCTGATGGTGGGCATTAAATCTGGTTCTAAACAAGACTTCTCCAGCGATCTGGGCGCGATCCAATGGGCAAAATCAATCCAACTTTGATTGGATGGCTAGAAATACATCCAGCAGGGTTTGCAGTGGTTTTTGGATGGATTTTCAGCTGTTTGATCTTAGATCAATGGCCAGAAATAATCAGACTTCAATAGGGTGTTATAATTCGACCAAGACTTGGATTTTCACTCTGAAAATTATTCTAAAAATCATGTTTTCTCCTCTATTTAAAGGCTTGTTATGCCACAGCCAGCAGAGAGCCCCCTTGGGGTCCAAACCCTCCTTTTTCTCTCTCTTTCTCTCTTCATTCTCTTCTCTTCTCCTCTCTCCTTCTTTCTTCTTTCTTTTTCCTTTTCGTTTTGTTTTCTTTTTCTTTGGGAGATCAAAAGATGCTGAAAGATAGTGAATTCCATACCATAAGCGGCTAGAGGTCTCGAGTCCAGGGGAGTAAGGAAAGTCTTCCAAGCATGAGAGTTTGTAATTTGAACCCTATATTTCTTTTGATTGAGCAATAAATTTTTTTTTCTTTTACATGCTTTTCTTATGCTTTAATATTTATTTTTCTTGCACTTTATATCTAAAGAGACAGATCATGATCGTGGAAAGATATGCTCTATACTCAAGTTAGAATAAATTATAAGACTTATATTTTAATATTTAATTTCTTATAATTTATACCTAAGGAGATAGATTGTGATCGCAGATACATACGATTTATGCTCAAATTAGGATAAATTATAGGAATTAAATTAGAATTATATTTTTTTTTATTGCATGATCTAAATAGTCTATGTCTATGAGATGGGTCATGATCATGCTAGATATGGTCCATGCTCGATAGAATAGGTTATGTTAGAATCTGATCAACGAAACATACATCTCATAAGATTGCATATTGACAATGAAAAGATTGCATGAATCAATTACAGACTTGAATATTGAAAGATAGAACTGAAATCTTAGATAATTTCTTTTCTTATTCTTAATTAATTCTAAATCCTAATTAATTAAAAATTTACTTTCTTTTACTTTAATTTGCTAAAACCTTAATTAATTCTCTTTAACCTGCTTATTTAAATTTTAACTTAATAAATTAATTTAATTATTTTTAATTATATTGAATACAACTCAGCCTTCAATCTCTGAAAAAATCGACATTCGACTCACCACTACTCTAATTAATTGGTTGATCAATTTTAAATTATTATTTGATGCTCTAACGATAAGCAGTTGATACCAATTAAACTAAAATTAAGACTAAATCATGATATTCTTAGTTCAATACCATTTAAAGATTAATTTGCAAATTTAGCTTGATACCAATAATTTTAATTTTGAATTGATAAAGATGAATTAATTCAAATTAAATAATTTTAAGGATTTAGAATAATAAATTAATTTAAATTAATATCAGTAAATTAGTTAAGGTAAATCATAAAGAAATTTTTAGTTATTCTTCGAAAAGATCATCTCTTCATTTTCATAAGAAATATCAAGTAATTAAAGGTTTAGAAATGGTATGTATTTTTTAATTTATTTCAAATGATATCATATCAAATATATGGCTGTGCAAAATCTGATTTGAAATAAAGATATTTTTCTCTTTTTGCCAAAAGATAAATCAATCAAATACATGGCAAATAGTAAGCTATTTGATACCAATTACTTAAAACTAAAGTCTTCTTTAAAAGTTTAGCTTTAATGATAAATGATAACTTTCTTGAAATATCTTGCTTAATATCAAATTCAAAAGATTCAACATAATTATTTCTGAAATTTAATTTTCAAAATCATTCAATCAAAACAAAGTATGATTGTTCATCAAAAAATTCTCTTTTAAGATAAGAAAAGACAATTAAATCAATAATCAGGAAAGATATTCAAATCAATTTGGGAAATCAAAAATTAATCAATTAGGAGGGGGGTTTTGATAATTAAATAGGATAAGATCAAATCAAGAAAAAACTAGATGAAGGCTCTATGAGTTTAATTCAACTAGGGAGTTTTGAAATCCTTAGGGATTAACCTAAGATACAATTTAAATTAACACTTCAAGTACTTGATCTTATATTATTTGAATGTCTTATTTTCAAGTACTTAAGTCATATAATTTTTTAAAGAATTTTAATAGTTAAGTATCTTATGGGGGAATGTCAAAATTTGTTCAATTTATAAGTTTAGCACCCAAATAGTTTCATGAATAATCAAGCTTATAATAATTTTGGTTTCTCAAATAATTAAAGATCAATATAGCATGATACAAAGGATTGAACAAGCATGCTAAATTTAGAATAAAATAATAAGCTTAAAAGAAATAATCAATATGATATACGATCAATACATCAAACTTTCAATTCATGGGGTATGATCATTTTAAGTAATGATAAATCATCAAAATCAATCAAATATGCTCAATAATTATGCTAATTAATAATTAAAATATATTTACTAAATAATGATGACATGATGTGAGAAAAGTTCAGATTTTACCAAACAACATTGCTTATCCAATTTCATTCCCAAAGCATCCATTCATAATATTTTTCTCTTTTCAATCCATTGGATCCTTGATGTACCTGCAAAATCATTTACTAGATTTTGGCACCCAAGCTATGTTAGGATCATTGAGGTTAGAGCTTATGGTTCCTTTTGGAATCCATATTTGCTTTATCAAGGCTTCACCAATTCTTTTGAAGTTGCATTCCAAAATTTTGTAACCAATTTGATTACATTTAAAGCATTTAATGGTATGATCTTTAATTGAAGCTCTTGTGAAACTATTTCTAGCATTTTGCTGTTTTCTAAAAATATTAAAACTAGTTTTTATTTTATTGAAAACAGCCCCATTAACTTTTACCATAGATTGGAGATTTTGAAAGCTAATGGTAAACTTTTCAGCAATACGTTTTAAAACTTCAATATCTCTTCTTAATTTTTTTTATTTTCTCCCAAGAGCTCTTTTTTTTTATTTAAAAGATTTTCATTTTCTTCTAGGAATGATCTTAAAGTATCATTATCCTTTTTAAGCTCCATGTTTTCTTTAACTAAAAAACTTTCAGATTTAATCCATTCTTCTTTTTCTTTAGCCAAAGTATTCTTTTCTTTCAAGATATCTTCTTTTTCACATAAGACTTTATTTTTCTCTTCAACCAAAGTGTGATTGGATTTTTGAAGCTCTTTTTTTTTCAGTCTTAGTTTTTTTGTATTCATCCATTAAATCGTTAAAGGCTTCAAATGACTCATTGAATGTGAACTTGGAGGAGTTTTCAGATTTTACCTCATCCTCAATGGCCATGAGGCAAAGATTTTCTGCTTCCTCTTCTTCATCCAAGCTTAAAGTGTTACTATCATCCCAAATTTCTAGCATAGCTCCTTTCTTGGTCGTTTTGGGATATTTTTGAGTAGGGAGCAATCTGGCTTGTAGTGACCCCTCTTATTATAATTGTAGCAAGTGACATTCTTTCTTTCTTTTTCTTGTTCCTTTTCCTTCTTCTTCATAGTTTTCTTTATGAGGAACTTCTTGAATTTACTTACGAGGAGCTCCATGTCCTCACCATCATCTCACTCTCTTCTTCATCTTCTTCTTCTTCCGACTCATCACTTTCTTCATGTTGTGTAATGGATTTGAAGGCAATGGTCTTCATCTTTCTTGGCTCTTCTTCTTCTTCCTTTTGAGCCAAGTTCAATTCATGAGTCATGAGTGAACCCATCAATTCTTCTAGCGATAGCTTGGTGAGGTCTTTTACTTCTTGTATGGCTGTCACCTTTGCTTTCCATTCCTTTGGCAAAGACCTTAAAACCTTGCAAATAAGTTCATAGTTAATAAAGGTTTTGCCAAGACCATTTAGAGCATTAATAATATCAATAAATTTAGAAAATATTTCAAAAATTGACTAATATGTTTTCATTTTAAATTTTTCATATTTATGAATAAGCAAATTAATTTTGGACTCTTTTACTTGGCTTGTTCCCTCATGAGTCTCTTCCAATCTTTCCCAATTTTCGTTTGCTGATGTACAAATGGATATTCTATTAAATTCTTATACATTAAGAGAGCAATAAAGAATATTGATGGTTTTAGTATTTAATTGAGCCATCTTCTTATCAAAATCATCCCAATCCTTTTTCGATTTGGAAATAGACATACCATTAATTTCAATTGTGGGTGTGTATGGTCCTCTAGTTATGACTCCACACATGTCATAATCTAAAGCTTGTATGAAAATTTTAATTCTAGCTTTCTAAAATATATAATTTGTGCCACTAAATAGCGGTGGTCTAGATGTGGATAGGCCCTCAACAAATAATGAATCAAATGGGGTTGCCATGATCTTTTACTCTTTTAACTGCTAGATTAACAAAAAAATATTAGAGCATCTACTCTGATACCAATTGTTGCCCAGAGGTTGCAACCCATGAGAGAGGAGGGGTGAATTGGGTTTCTAAAAATTTTAACCAAATTTACTTTCTAAATAAGGTATGCTTCAATTTATGCTATCTTTAGTGATTATGGAATGAGAACAATAGTATAGTAGTGGAATTAAGATAATAAAACCAAATTATAAAAGAAAAGCAAGAATTAAAAGCATGCAAAGAATGTAAAGGAATAGAAGAGAAAAGCACAGACATAAAAACACCATAATTTATAGTGGTTCGATGCAACCCGCACCTATGTCCACTCTCTAAGCTTTCCTTGGGATTTTCACTATAATCCATACTTGATTACAGTATGTTTGTTTTCTATGCTCACAAACAAACCTAGTTGGTTTTCACAGGAACGCCAACCAAAATCTAACATCATTAGTTTTTCGGATTCACTAACAACACAGTTGATTTTTCGAACTTACCAACCAAAACCTACAATATCCAATTTTGGGCTTGGATGGGCCTAATCCCCAAGTTTCTTTCCTCCAAAGAAACTTGAAAAGAAATAAAAATATAATATAAGAATTTTAGCAAAAAAATAAAAAATAGAGTTGAAACTCTTTGAGCACAAAGAAGAGGTTGAATAATTAGCTCTTTTGAAACTTGAAAACTCTTCTTTGAGGCTTGAGAGGATGCTTGAGAAGTTGTAGAAGATAGCTCTCGGATGCCCTTTGAAATCACTGCAAAATTCCTCTCTTTTTCTCTCTTTTTGATGTTCAATGGAAACCCTTTCATTTCAAGATGATTTCTCTCTTAATCTCCATTAATCTTACTTTCCAAATGATTCTCCACCTTTAAATACCTTCAGATATGATTGGAGTAAGAGTTCTAGCCATTGAAAGCTCTGAAATAGTCATTGGGGTCGAAAAATAGTCGTTGCAAAACTATCCGTTAAAGGTTGTCCACGTAAATCGAGACCTCTCTACAAATTTTGAGACATCTTGCCAGAATTGCGAGACCTCTCGATAATCCTATAAGACCTCCCACTCTCAGAGTGCAAAAATGAAATTTCTATCTCCTGAGAATGAGGCATCTCGAGTTCAACTCAAGACCTCTCGAAACTATGTCAGAACTTTGTTTCACTGTGCCAGACTCCACGAGACCTCTCAAAAAATTTAGAAGACATCTCGAAAATTGCTCCAAGGCTATTTTGAGGGATTTTTTCTATCAATCAAGGAGATTTAATTTTTATTTGAATTCTACTTTATGTCTTCCTTATTTTGGTTGAAGAGCTCTCTTTCTTCTGATCTTTAGAAGTTTAAGAAAAATTTCTTCTTTAAGGATCTTGACTTGATGAATTTTTGTAGATCTTTTCTTTAAATAATTTTTTGATTTAAATACCTAAAAAGACCTACATCCATTCATGAAATACATTATTAGATACTCAAATATTCAAAGTTTGGCAACATCAAAATCAATCATGGGGTCAACAAGCCCTTTTTGAACTTTGCCATGCTGAACCTCATCAGTATGGTATCAATGTACGTGGACTGGGACAACCCAAGCAACCTTTTAGATCTATCTATATAGATCTTCATTCTTAGGATGTAGGAAGCTTCTCTCAAATCCTTCATGGAGAATTGAGATGACAGCCAAACCTTTATTCCTTATAGTGTAGGGATGTCATTCTCGATTAAGAGAATATCATCGACATACAGTACAAGAAATACTACTACAAAACCATTAGCCCATTTATACACGCAAGGTTCTTCTCCATTTTTAATGAAGCCATACGTTCTAATCATCTTATCAAAATGCATGTTTCAACTCCGAGATGCCTGCTTCAATCCATAGATGGATCTCTGAAGCTTGCACACCTTGGACTCCTCTGTGGATGTGAAACCCTCAGGGTGTATCATATACACCTCTTCGTCCAGCTCACCATTTAGGAAAGTTATCTTCACATCCATTTTTATATATCATACTCTAGATATGCTGCTATGGCAAGCATAATCCAAATAGACTTGAGCATTGCCACCGAAAAAATATCTCATCATAGTCAATACCATAATGCTGACAATATTTCTTAGCAACCAGATGAGCTTTATAGGTCTCCATCTTTCTGTTTGCACCCTATTTTCTTTTAAAAATCTACTTATACCCAATAGATTTTACCCCTTTAGGTGGATCAACTAGTGTCCATACACTATTGACCTTCATGGACTCCATTTCAGACTTCATGGCTTCAAGCCATTGATCTGAGTCAGACCTCTACATCGCATCCATGTAGGTGATTGGATCCTCATCATTCTCATCGAGTTCGATAGGATCATCATCTTGGATCAAGAAATCATAGTATCTGTCCGGTTGATGCGGTACTCTACTAGATCTTCTCAAGGATGCTTCTACAATGAGCTTTAGGTTTGATCTTATAAAATCTAGTTCTGCAGGTTTACTAGAATGTGTCGGTTCTTCCACCTATCGAACTTTACCAAGCTCAACATTAGAGGCAGTTGTTCCTTCCATATGGAACTTCTTTTCCAAAAAGACTGCCCTATTACTGATGAACACCTTTTACTCTTCAGTATGGTAGAAGTAATAACCCGTAGTTTCCTTGGGGTACCCTATATACAAACATATTTTGGACCTAGGTCCAAGCATTCCTGACTGTAAATGTTCTACAAAAGTCGGACATCCCCAAACCCTAAGGTGAGCGAGTGTCGACTTACAATCAGTCCATGTCAAATATGGAGTCTTTACAATAGACTTGCTCAGAATGTTGTTCAAAATAAAACAAGCAGTCTCTAATGCATAACCCCAAAAAAAATCGACAGACTCACAAACTTCACCATAGACCAAACCATGTCCAACAGGATTTGATTCCTCCTTTTAGATACACCATTATGCTATGGTGTTCTAGGAGGGGTCCATTATGAGAGAATCCCATTCTCTCCTAGATATCAAAAACTCATTGAAAAGGTATTCACCTCCTCGATCAGATTGAAGAGTTTTAATACTCTTCCCAAGTAGTTTTTCTACCTTATTCGATATCGTTTGAATATTTCAAATAAATTGGATTTACTCTTCATAAGATAGACGTACCCATACCTAGATAGGTCGTTAGTAAATGTAATGAAGTAGTAGAACCCACCTTTAGCACATGATCATAGGTCCACATACATCTATATGTACTAGACCCAAAAGCTCAATGACCCATTCATCTTTTCTAGTAAAAGGTGATTTGGTCATCTTACCAAGAAGACAAGACTCACAGGTAATCAATGATTCACAATCATCAATGTCAAGGATGTTCTCCTTGACTAACTAGTTAATTCTATTCTTATTTATATGACCTAGTCGACAGTGCCAAAGATAGGCATTAGAAACATGATCTGGTTTTAGGCATTTATTTGACGTGTACATTACACTAATGGATTATGATAAAATATAAATGTCATTTCTTAATTATCCTTGCATTACTGTAATACCATTCATAATGATATCACAATAATTTTCTTTTATTGATAAACAATAACCATCCTAGGCTAAAAGCCTAATAGATATTATGTTCATCATAAAAGATGGACAATAGTGACAATCACCTAAAACAACATTATTATTTTTGAAAAATATCTCAAGAGTTTTCAATGCTAGGACTGGAATTTTATTTCCATCCCTAACATTAAGGAATCTATTACCATTCTCAAACTTTCTACTAATTTGAAGTTTATGCAATGAATTGCATATGTGAATTGGACTCTTGGTATCTAATACCTTGGTAGATGTATCACAAATAGTAAAATTGCATGATGTTATCATATAATATCCTTGCCCAGCAACTCTTTGGTAGTTTTCACTATTCAACCTATTCAAGTCAAGAGGACCATTTTTTTTTGGGTCTGTTTGATTAGGATCAACACTAGACTCCTCGTATCCAGGTCCTAAGTGCTTGTCACTGTCCAACAGTGAATGGAGCGGACTTACATTAGCTATTCTATTTATCTGAAAGAAAAATATGAAATCTTATTAGTACTTGAATTAATTAATCCTAAAGATTTGAACTTTAGTCTAAATGTCCTTCCACTATTTTTAAATGAATCAGTAGCCTCTACCTCCAATTCGAGGAATTACACTATCTCCTTAGTGGGTACTGGAATCCACATAGACTACAAATGGGCCCAAGAAAAGCTCTGGCTAATCCGTGTGCATCTACAGGTAGGTTCACAATTAAATATTTATCCAAATAATTTTTAGTAATTATATTTTTCCCTAGAAGCCAAATCAGTATGCTTTGGCCTCCACTAAAAAGGTCTGGTTAGGTCCAACCATTAACATGTTTGACTTCGGTGCATCAAACCAATGATAATCAGGCCCAAGAAAAGCTCTGACTAGCCTGATCACCATTAAGAGAGTGCAACCCAATCATCATATGAGGGATAATAATTTCAATATCCAAATAAACACTAGGTATAAGGCACCTCCAATGTCCATCTAGAAAATTGGAATCATTACTATTCACCTTAACAGGAGGCTATGACTCGGTTATCTCCATAACCTTGTCATTTTAAGGACCTAATAATTTAGAGGATTTAATTTACTTATGATTTGAGATAGAAAGAACATAGACCATATTTCTCCTACTAACTTCATCAAGTCAAATACTCCCACTGACTTCAAGTCAATTGATGAGGATTGGGATCAATTTCGATCCATGGGAACCTAATTTAGTCTTACTAAATTGAAATCAATCAAACTGATTCTGAGTGACATGGGTTGCTTGAATCACTAAGTGATCTAATCAAATTTTAATCGACCATGTTGGCGAGGTAAGTGAGATCAGTGGAAGGGATATGCCATTAACTCGTTAAAGATTGAATTAGTGCGAGTAGCTTTCAATTAAAAATCACTGGTCTAAACCGTCAAAACTTACCTTAGACACCAATTGGTTAATTAGGTTTCATCAGATCAACTTAGTAATTACGAGCTAGACCACTTAGCCATGAATTAAGTCCATCTTTGTCTTGTTAAAGACATGAACTCATTCAACTATAACTATTGAAGTTGAGTCTAGAGTGTCCTTGACCTAATCTAAGTCAACACTTGGTTAGATTTGATCAACTACTCTAGATTAATCCATTCTTTAACTAACCTTAGGTCTAACCCAATTAATGGACCTAATTCATCTAACCCTTTAACCCACAAAATTATGAATTTATCTTAGGATCTTTAATTCATAATTCTAGACCCTACTAGACAATACTTAATTCTTTTAATTAAGTTTTGGGCTGATGGATTGGGGTTCGGCATTTCAAAAATAATTTTTAATTTTTGAAAGATTCTTTACAACCTAGCACCGTTTCACTAAATAGATCAACTCATTTCAAAAATGGATCGACTTATTTCACAAACAAGCATTAGCTGTAGGATAGAATACCTAAAAACAGCGATTTAATAGCTTCAGCCAACTTCTCAGTCAAGTTGGCTCGGATGGGATCCGAGCCGGCCTAAGCAAACATCAAGTCAGCCCATCGCTTGAGATAGCCAGCTCAAGCAAAAGCCCATAAGCTTTCATTTCATCAAGCTGGCTTGGATCCCATCCATGCCAGCCCAAATAGACATCGAGTCAGCCTATCACCTGAGACAGCCGGCTTGAATAGAAGCCCTGAAGGCAATCTTTTAGTTGAGCTGGCTCGGATCCTATCCGAGCTAGCCCAAATAGAAGTCGAGTCAGCTCGGTTCCTGATTGAGCCGACCTAAATAGAAGGCTATAAAGCCATTTCAGGCTGGCATGCTGGTCGAGCTAGCTCGGTTCCTAAGATAGTCAACTCGACCAGCGAACAGAACCTTCACAAGATTCTATTCAGGTTTAATCTAAATCTATGTACATAACATAAAAAAATCATGAATACATTTAGATCTAATCTAAACATTATTCATGACAAAAATTTAGATTAAACCATTTAAAGATATCATAAAAATCATTAGATCTAATCTAAAGGTTTTATGATCAAAGTTATAGATCACATCATACCAGGACAACCTCAAGTGCATGCGATCATTAATTTGTTAAGATCTAATCTAAAACAATCTAGATCTAAAGCATATCATATATGCTAACATTAAATTTTTTAATTTACATAAAAATATGTCGAGCAACCTGGCTCTGATACCATTTGAAGAAAAACTAGCAAGGTTTAGGGCATGCCTTTGAAACTTTTTCGAAAATTAATAATAGCAGAAGTAGAATTAATCTAAAGTTAATTCTATGCATGCTATGATCTAATCATAAAATCCTACTCAGGATCTTTGACATGCTTATATGAATCAAAAAAATAAAATACATTCGATTAGCAAATCATATTTGCTAACTAATCTATGTTCAGAACATAGTACCTATGCATAGGTAGATGATCACCATAATCTGAATCCATCGGATGATGCTCTCCCATCGTACTATAGCCGTACATGTGTTCGATCTCTATGTTGAGTCCACATGGAGCCCCTGGTCCTGATCAACCCTTCTAGAGTGCTAGCTCCTCGTCGGAGCCTTCGATGTCTAATCTTCATTAATCCAATCAATGATTTGCTCCTGATCTACCGAACACTCCAAAAATCAGAAGATGCAATGGAGGAAGATGAGATGATAGTGAAAGCCGATGGAGATCTGGCACTCAAACTCTCCACCCAAATCTAGAGTCCCCACTCTAGGATTCAGCGCTCAACCTTTAGAACTTTGATCCCTTTCTCTCTATGAAAAAACCTCATGCCCAGAAGGTAGCACCCTTTTCTGATTTCTGTCTCATAGAAATCCTTCAATACCTCACGCACACCCAAGGCCTCTCATCTAATTTCTCTCTCACATAATCCTTCTCATCCCTCACACACACCCATGCATCTCTCCTTATTTCTTAAATGCACACACCCAAAAAAATCCCATTTTAATAGGCATCAATGCATGGGAGGATAAGGACAGGTTTGGTTGAACTTGTTTCAATCAATCTATTGAATTCAAAATTCAAGAGGACTCCTTATCTTATTCCAATGCCAACCCCAACTTTTAACATGCAGAAGGACTCTCCTTCTTGCATGTGCACAAATAAAATGGTGATCAAACAAATGAGAAGGGGTGGAGACTAGATAAGGATGAGAAGGAGATGTGGTTTTAAACAATAACAAATCAAGTTGAATTCAAAATTCAACTTGCTTTGAATTGATCCAATCCTTGGACCAAGTCAAAAGGAGATAAGAGAAGGGGCGTAGAAGGCTTCTTGGCATGAGAATTCCCATGGACATTCCCAATGTGGGTTGAGAAGGAGAATGGGTCAAAGGTCAATGGCGCAGGAAGATAGATGTTTAAATTTAAACTTACTTTGAATTGGTTCAAATTGGTTTCAACTAAACCAATAACTCTAGACCCAATTAGATTAGGTCAAACCTAATCAAATTAGGCTTAACCCAAATCAATTAATTTCTAATTAAATTAGAAATTAATTAGGTCCAACCTCTGATCAAATTAGGATCCATCTCCCTAAGCGATTAGATCATCACATTATCTGATCAGGATAACTAAATTGAATCAAATTCAATTTGACTTGATCAATTCCTCAACGCTCAATCAAATTAAGCTAATTAGCAATTTAATTGCTAATTAATTTTTTAATAAATAATAGAGTCCCAATCCAGCGGGACTCCCAATCAGCCATTAGATTAGGTAGGAACTCCTATTGTGTGTGACCCTATAGGTTCGAATCCTAAGCTGGTAGCACAAGAACTAACTTTGTGTACCAATCGATGTGATCATTTAGTAATGGTATCCAATATTTAGATAGATCAAAAATCACAATGCAACATCGATGAACCTATGGCATATGGTTACCATATAATTCATCTCCTTGACCATGATGCTCATAGGATGAGCTAGGGTTAACTGCCAACCTTAAAAATTCATCCATATTGTATTTCAAAATTTAGTGTTCATCATACAAACTACTCTGGCCGAGGATTTGCTAAATTGAAATACAGCGATGTACTTGTTCCAACACTTGGAAGGGTCAATCCCATCTTAACTCACGCACCGACAAGCCAAGTATTTGACTGCACCCAGTAGCCTTCCATCACTGAATTAGTGTTGCCTAGCTATGCAACCCAAGAGGAGGGGTGAATTGGGTTTTTAAAATTTTAAAGCTAATTTAAAGATATCAAGATTGAATGATGATATGCAAGACATGTGTGTGAAGTGATTTAGGTTAGAGAAAAAAATATAAAAGATTAGAGAGCAAAAATTTAACAAACTAAAGAAAGAAAGATAGCAAGCACACTACAAACAATCAAGATTTATAGTAGTTCAGTACTTTTCTTGCACCTACATCCACTCCCCAAGCTCCTACTTGAAAATTAAAATCCACTAACCATATTCAAACAGAATACACCATTGGAAACCTCCAACCCTAGCTATCCCAAGCTAGAACACTTATTTTTCGGATACAAGCCAACTCAATACAATCCTATTCAAGGTTAGGATCAACCTTTCCAAGTTTTGGAACCCCCCCAAAACTTGAATCAAAATAGTAAAGTAGAGTAAAAGATTTAATGACAATTAAATACAAGTTTAGCTCTCTTTATGAGCAAATAAATCCTTAAGAATTCTTTTCACAATAATGAAAGAAGCTTCTCTGATTTTTCTCAAGGTTGTTGAAGATTTGAAAGAGTTCTTGAGAGGTAGGTGAACTTGAAACGAAGGCTTCTTTGCTTGAAGATGACTTTTGCTTAGGGTTGAAATTGAATCACACCAATCTCTTATATTTTTTCCTATTTAAGGCCTTTTAAATCTTTAATAGATGGAGGAGAGAATCTTGGGCAAGATTTATAGCCGTTGGAAATATTAAATTAACTATTAAAATTTGTCAAAATAAAAAAAAATAGCCATTGCAGTGGTCGACTCATGGGTCGACTTATGACACAGGGGTTGACTCGTGGGTTGACTCATGCCATAGGGGTCAACCTCAAGGTCGACCACTGAGATAAAATCTAGAAAAACAATCGTTCTATATTTTTAGCCTTCAGAATAGCAGAGGTCGACCCTTGGCATAGAGACAGTATGTCAAACAGCCTTTTACAGCAGGGGATGACCTAAGGATCGATCCTTTTGCTTCAAACTTGATTTTCTCCTAAAATAAGCATCCAAAAATCATGAGACTGCCTCCAAAGGATTAAAAATCTTCTATACTTGCTCTTAAAGCTCTCAGATCAAAACTTGATAAAATTATGATTTTACCCCTGAAATACAATTTTTTTTTTTCCAAACCAAATTCATTAGTAATCCCCTCAAATGCTTTGTAATCATCAAAACCAATTCTTAGAGTAACAATCTTCTCCTATTTGATGATGAGAAAATATTTGAGCATAAGGAAAAATAAAGCATGTAGAAGCATTGATTGAGGGTTTCAAAAATTTTGAGGGAACATGCTACATCACATACTAGGATATTATATTCAATTATTTGATCAATATGGCATCAAGAGCAATTTGATGATTACTTATAGTCAGACATTTAAATGATTTGCAAAAATATTTGACTAACTTATTTCTTTTATCAATTTTACTTTAATTTTATTTTTTTATTAATTTTACTTTAATTTTACTTATAGCCCAATTTTATTTACTCTACTCTCCCTTTTTGACATCATCAAGATCTTAAAGGATATTAAAATTCAAAAATAAAAAAGCCTTCCCCTTAAGTTTTTTCATATGTTTTTCTATTAGAATAAGAGTTTATAACAAAACTTTCAATTTACAATATGATGATCATAATAAAATTTAGCCAATTCATAAAGGTTTCATTTCACATCATTCAAATGACATCATCACATATTTACATCTAAATGATTATCATAACATCAAGTCATCAAAATATATAAGTGCTAAACATACAAAATATAAAGGTATCAAAAGTATTCATGAGAATTAGGCCATCAAAACATACAAAATTCATGGATACAACTATCCATGACCCAAATAGCCAATAGTACCAATGCCATAAGTTTGATCCAAAAAAAAATATAACCAACTATGACTTGATCAACAACTCATAGAAACAACTAAGAGATACTAGATCATAACCTAATACAAAGATGACTAAACTAAATCTAGTAGAGATCAAAGCTGGAAGCATCTGAATCAGATGAGGAATCAGAGATGTGATGGAGTGTGTCGAATGATAGATGTATCAAATTCAGAAAATTGAATCAAAAATTTAAAAAATTGAATCAAATCAAATGAATCAGCTCTCCTTTAAAAGCTTATCATTTGAAATTTCTTTCTTTACAAAAAATTAGCTTAAACTCAAATATCAAAGGCTCTTTCTCTTTTTGAATGAATATGATTCTTTGAACAGATTTTCAAGTATGTACTTTTAAGCTTGAAGAGGATTAGAGATTTTCAAAAATTTGAATAGTAAAATCAAGCACAACATTTAATTCATTATTCATTCTTTTTTTTTCTTAAATAAATTTTAGTTAATTAAGCTCAAAAAGTTATATATCAGAAATGTATCAAGCAAAACAAAGATAATATCAGAGTAAAAATGATTTTACAAAGATTTCTAAATGCACATTAAAAGTTTTGCATTATATTCATATTTTTAAATTAGTTTCAAAATTAGAAGTATGTATCAAAATTAATTTTTTTGGAGTGAGAATATATTTCAAATTAGTTTTAACTTCAATTAGTTATCAAAAATAATTTGGCAATCAAATCAATTAAATTTAAACTGAATAATCACATGAAGGCTTAAGTTAAAAGGATCATAAAATAATCAAAGTTCATTATTCTTAACTCAAATTAATTAGAATGTTCAATCAAGACTAACTAGATAATATTTAACAAATAAACATCTTTTCCTTTTTTTTAAAGAGTAAATACTAGAAAATTCATCACATAATATTTTCTCCTTCTTTTTTTCATAATTATTGTCAGATAAATTTATCTTTTAGCTTTTCTTCTCCATTTTGAAAGAACATAATAAATTTAGAATGAATATTTTTTTTTTCAAATTCTATTTATGAACAACATGAATTGAAAACACATCTCTCCCTTTTTTAATAATATAAATGCATTAAACAAAATTATTTTAAACTTCAAAGATTCAAGAGAGATGAAACATTTCAAAGATTAAATATTTTAAATAGATCATTCAAAGCAAATTATAAGATATATTCAATTTTTTAGGGATCATCTCTTCTTTTCTTTTATTATTATTATATACATATTTTAAGATCAATAAAATACAAGACAAATGTCAAGCTATCTGATATCAATTAATTAAAAACTAAAGTCTTTTTTGAATATTTTATTTTAATAGCTTCTTTGAAATATTTTGCTTGACATCCATATCAAAAGATTTAAAAAGAGTATGTTTCTTAAATTTATTTTTTAAAATTAATCAATCTAAACAAGGCATGAATATTCATCAATAATCCTCTTTTAAGATCAAAAATGATTTTTTGATACTAATTATTTTTTTAAAAAAAATAATAATATGATCAAAATATGTAAAATATAAATAGTTGCTTAAAATGAATCAAATGATTAAAATCATTAGAATGCTCAAATAAATTCATGAGATAAATAAAGTATAATTGTTTATCCATGATTTTTCTTATTAAGTTCAAAAATAATTTTTCTTCTTATAATCAAGAAAAAAATAAGAAGGATGGATAATTTTTAACATAAAGCAATGAAATTAAGTCTCAAGGATTGATCCAAAAATATTAGTGGAGGATAAGTTGGGATCAAAAGAAGGATATTTAAGCAAAAAAATCTAGAATTTTTAATTCTCTCCTAATTTCATAAAATTTATCTTTACTTAAGGCCTTAGTAAAAATATCAGCCAATTGATTTTTAGTACAAACATAATCAAGAATTATGTCATTATTTTGAACATGCTCTCTTATGAAATGATATTTTATTTCAATGTATTTTGACCTAACGTGTTGGATTGAATTCTTGGTTAGATTTATGGCACTAGTATTATCATATCTTATGAGAGTTTTGTTTAGTTTGATGCCAAAGTCCTCAAGTTGTTGCTTAATCTATAAGATTTGTGCATAGCAACTTTTGACTATAATATATTCAACCTCGGCCATAGATAATGCTACCGAATTTTGCTTCTTGCTAAACCAAGAGATTCAATTAACTCCTAAAAATTGGCAAGTTTTACAAGTACTTTTTCTATCTAATTTACATCTAGCAAAGTCTGTATTGAATATCCAATTAAATTGATTGATGAATTCTTAGAATACCATAAACCTATGGATTGAGTTCCTTTTAGGTATTTAAGTATTCTTTCTATAGCATTTAAATATGATTCTTTTGGATTAGATTGAAATCATGCACATAAATAAACAATGAACATGATATCTAATCTACTAGCAGTTAAATACAATAAAGAACCACTCATGCCTCTATAAAATCTTTTATCAACACTTTTACCTCCTTCATTCTTGTCAAGCTTATATGATGGACTCATGGGAGTACCAATTGTTAGATATATGTGTCCTAGAAGCCAGAATTGGCTGACACTTGTAATACACTTCTAGGGGCAAAATTATAATTTTGACTAAAATAAATAAAATGGGTTATTTTCTATTGCATATGTGTATTTAGTGTCCGTGATACATTCTTTGAGTTAATGGTTATGATAATTCATATTTTCAAGAGTTGAAAATTTAAGACATGAATAATCATTATTAACTCATAAAATGCTTTCGACCATAGGATCATCACGAGGATGGTGATTGATCCAAAGTTTGTATATATCGCTTCTCTTTAGTAGATGAGTCTGAGTCTCGGTGTGGACACCGATGAGGTAAGGTACCGTTAGAGAATGAGGCACTGACTGACCACCTCGAGTAGTCATTAGAAAGTCTACCTTCTCGTCAAGACTACTCGATGCTTGTAGTGTTTGGTTCTTTGATCTGAGGTGCATCGTAGTTCACTGAGGGTGTTATAGTTGACTACACCATAACTCATCTCCTCGAAATCCTGAGGTGTATGTTGGCTATAGCTGTTCATGTAAATGATAGCATCAAGATGGAATCTATCTACCTTGGGTAGAGGAGCAGCCCATGAGATCATGAGAATCAAGTCCATAATCCAGGCCAGGCAGAGTAATAATGAAAGAGTTTCTATTTAGATTTTCACATCGACTTGAATCGAATGATTAATCATATGAAGAGACAGTTTGACGAGTCACCTTAACCCAATCTGATCGGGGCTCAAGATAGAAGAACTTAATCACACAGTAGCTACAAGAGGTTCGCATTCAGCTCTGAGGTTGCCACCATATACTGCAGGTGTCACGTGGATTTTGGGAGCAATTAGAATGATTAGATGATCGATCATTCTAGCTGTTCGAATCAGAAGAGTTCTGATCCATCGAAAGAGTTTCGATGATGTCGATGATAGAGATCATGACATATCCCATTACCATAAAGAACTGAACCTAACGGGTCACACAAACAAGGGTTTGAATTTGATATCATCAATTGAACTAATCAGTTCATTGATCTGAATCAGATTAATTATTCAAGAAAATCGTGCTA
>QRFJ01006688.1:0-63612 GCA_006176705.1 Cocos nucifera | reverse complement strand
ACTTCTAAAATAGTACCTAAGTATGTCTCAGTGGGTTGAAAAACTCTTTCTGATCTATGAGGTAGAGGAGGTAGTGAATGGATTGGCTTAACCTGATTTGGTTTCATTTGGTCCTTAGCTCGTTGCTCTTGTGAGACTTTCTCCTTGAGCTTGATCTGCTTTCTAATGCCGCTATCTTGAATAAACTATTTTTCAAGAAAGATGGCATATCGACTCACAATCATATTGTGATCTTCTGGAATATAGAAATAGTATTCTAATAACTCTTTAGGATATCCTATAAATCAAGCTATGAAGGACCTAAAGTCTAACTTGTCCGTTTGTTGTCTTTTGACATGAGCCGGACAACCCCAAATTCTGAGATGACTCAGACTTGGTTTCTTATCATGCCATATCTCATACGGTGTGGTAAGAACTATTTTAGAGGGAACCCTATTTAATAAGTATATTGCAGTTAACAAATAATATCCCCAAAGAAAATCAAGGAGGTCTGTGAAGCTCATCATGGATCGGACCATATCTAATAGGGTTTGGTTCCTCCGTTCTAAAACTCATTGAGTTGAGGTGTTCTAGATGGAGTCTATTGAGAGACTATGCCATTTTTCTTGAGATAGTCCAAAAATTTTCGACTAAGGTATTCACCTCCTCGATCTGATCAAAGAACCTTAATGGGTTTTTCTGTTTGCTTTTCTACTTCATGTCTAAATTCTTTGAACTTTTCAAAAGCTTCAGACTTATGTCTCATAAGATACACATACCCATACCTAGATAAATCATCGGTAAAGTTTATGAAGTAGACAAAGTTGCTTCTAGTCGGTACATCAAATGGGCCGCACACATCAGTATGTATTAGGGCAAGAAGATCCATGGCCCTTTCCCCATATCCTACAAAAGGAAGCTTAATCATTTTGCCATGAAGACATGATTCACAAATTGGATATGACTCGAAAGTCAATGGACTCAATAGCCCATTTTTCTTCAATTTGTTAATTCTATCATTTGCTATATGACCTAGCCTTAGGTGCCATAGATACCTATCGTTTGGACTATCCCTAGCTCATTTTGATTTTATGGCATTCATATTTTGCTTAAAATTAAAAATAGATACATCAACATGTAACTGATAAAGATTGTTAATAAGAAAATCACTTGCAATTTTATTTCTTTCATAAAGAATGTTACAATGGTCCTTAAGAAAGCTAATTACATAGCCTTCTAATGCAAGGCAAGAAATAGAAATCAAATTTTTGCTTGCTGCAGGCACATAATAACAGTCTTTTAACACTAAGTCTAAACTAGATGGTAGTCAAAAAGGGTATGTTTTCACGGCCATGGCCGCAACTCTTGCTTCATTTTTAATTTCTCATGATCATCTCACCATCCCTCAGCCTTCTGCTATCCTCAAGATCCTGCATATAAGTACACAAGTGAGCACTAGAACCAGAGTCAAGCATCCAACTGGATGCAAAAGAAAATGTAAGGTTAGACTTAATAACGAGCATACCTCCAGAAGGACCTGCCTCCTTCTTCTTTAGGGTGGCCAGGTAAGTAGGATAGTTCTGCTTTCAGTGGCCGTCATTGTTGCAATGAAAATACTTTTCTTTATCAGCAGCCTTCTTCTTCAGCTCTGTCTTTTTCTTCTTTCCTCCTTCCACCTTCTGCTTTTTCATAGACTTCTTCTTTCCAAAAGACTTTCTCTTGGAAGAAGTCTATTCTATAGCAAGCACTGAGCCTTTAGAACCTTTCATGGAAAGCTTAGTGGTAAGCAGCATGTTCATAAGTTCGGCTAAGAAATTTTGAAGTTTATGCATATGGTAATTTATGCTGAACTATCCATATGCATCAGTCAAGGATTGTAGAATTATATCATTCTGCAAATCCAAGTCCAACCTCACTCTGAGCTTTCCAAGCTCTTCCAAGTCCTTGATCATCATCAGATAATGATCTTGGACTGACTGTCCATCACGCATCTTAGCCTTGAATAGTCGTTTAGTGACTTGATACTTGGCTGCGTGACTCTATTCACCAAACATCTCCTATAGGTGAGCCAACATTTGGCGAGCAGTCTTGATATCTTCATGTTGGCACTGAAGTTCATCAGACATCGAGCCCAATATATAGTATCTGGCCGTGTTATCATCGTCTGTCCACTTATCCAGAGACGTTCTCTACTCAATGGATGGATGAGCTAGTAAGATGGGAGGGTCCTAGTCTAGTACATGAGTTAACTTCTCGAAATCCAAAATGATTTTGAAGTTTCGAAGCCAATCATTATAATTTGGTCCGGTCAGTCTATGGGTGTCCAGGATACGTGCTAGTGGGTTGGATGCAGGCATTTTCTTGTAGAGAGTCAAAGTTTCTAGTTAGATATTATAATTAAGACTTAACCAATTTATTTAAAAATTTTATTTTTAAAATAAATTAGCTTGCACTATTTTCTTGGATCCCTATACTTTCTCTGTAGAGATGCAAAAATCTCCATGATTACTGATTTCTAGTGGGTGGTGCAGTCCCACCAACTTACTCATCACCTCACCTAACAGTTATTGATGATGGGTTAGCCAATGAGTGAACAACTCTTGTTCAATGATTCTCTAATCATGGTGCACCCTAACTTGGTCTCTAATTCATGAATCTCACCGTGTCTGAAATATTGATGCACTCTTTAGTTAAGTCGGATCCACCACTTGCACAAATTAGATTTCTAATTCGATCTCTCACCCTATCCAAAATATTGAGCCCAATCCATCCTCCAGCCTGTAGCATCCAATGCCTAATAGACATGGTTGCATCTTTTCGATGCAATTGAGCCACTATAACCAACTGAGAACAATCAACCCCGAGAAGGGCCCGCATATCTACAATGGTGGAAGACCTTAGACTTAATCATTTTTTAGGGAGATTTGATTTAGGTCTTATTAAACTAGACTTGACATAATCATAACCATTATGACTAACCTAGTGGCATGGGTTAGCTCGGATTATTGACCACCTCAGATCAGAACTGAGCCAACAAACATGGCTAGATAAGTGGGATCGGTGGAAGGGATATGCCATTAACTCGACAAGAACGCATTCGAGTGAGGAGCTTGTAATTAAAAATCAGTCGGTCGTATCTGCCAAACTTACCTTAGACACCAAATTATTGAGCCAGAACCAATTGAATTAGCCTACAATCTAGACTCTAACCACTGAGCCTAATTAGGTCTTAGCTTGATCGATCACTCACGTGACTCGATGTTGACCCAGACTTAATCCTATTAGGTTGGTCAATTTTAGCAGTGTTGATCCCATCTAACCAACTCTTGATTTGGTTTGATCAACCGCTAGATCTAATTGAGCTACCCAATCCCGAACCCAATTTTATGAACAAATCTTAGATCTAAAATTATTAATTTTAGATCTAATTAATATTTTATAATCTTAATTTCTAATTAAGTTTAGGATTCATAAACAAAATGTGTAAATAATATCCTAGGATTTCAGGATCTAGGGTTTTGCAAAAAATAAGTTTTCAATTTTTGATTAAGGACGAATGTGCAGCACCCCTACACATCATAAGAACATTCCATCGAATGGAGGATAGGTTCTTTAAATCCTATTTTATTCTTATGACCGGACGGCCAAGGAGAACGCCTTATTTAGAAATACAACTAATCTACAAAACTAATTAGATCTAAGCATATATCTCATATAAAAAATTGATCTAATTAAAATATGTTTTGCATACATCATATCATGCATATTTTTTAGATCTAAATTATCTCATAATCATCTAAAAAATTAAATTTAAATTTGATCACATCAAATAAAATTTAATCTAGACCTTTTGTAGAACTATTTTATAACTAGTCTAAACATGCAACTATCATATTTCATATGAATAAATTAAATTTAATTTATTTTCTATTTTTAGATCTGATTATAATATTTATAAGATCAAAAAATAGTAAGCAAATAGATCTTAAAATCATAATTAATCAAATAAAAATTATGATTATACTAGACTATACATAGAACAATTCTATTCCTAGTCTAGTTATGTATCTCATACATTTTAGATCTAGATTTTAATTTTAATTTTTTAATTTTTTAATTTTATATCTAATCATATCTCATGTGATATCTAAAATTATTAATTTATTAGATTAAATCAGATCTAAATAAATTTTATGGAACCTGGCTCTGATACCAGTTGAAGGAGAAATCCTGATTTTTTGGGTCAGGTTTATTCAAATCTGATTGGATCGAGAGGCATATTTTAAAAATTTTCTCTTAGATTCAAATTAGATCTAGCACTTTTTAGATCTAATTTTATGATCTGATAAATAAAAAAAAATTAAATTAAACTAAATCTAAATTAATGTTACCTTGATTTGGTGGGTAATCCGATTACCCGTTGATGATCCTGTTGATTGCTTGAGGTTCTGGATCTAGCCACGCAAGCGCTTAGCCTCTACTAGTATTCACTCAGGCTAGATCTAGAGATTTTCTCCTTCTTTATCATATCTCCAAAAATTAGATTTGGATCTAATTTGGAGGATCTTCAAAACTGCTTCTGAAGATCAGCAGTCGTCTCTGCAATAGTGCTGCCTTCTTCCTTTCTCGTCAGTCTTTTCTTGCCTGGATCACACCAAACTGAAGCCCAACTTCCCTTGGGCATGGAGAGGAGAGAGAGGATTAGAAGATGGTGTGGAGGAGGAAGAGGGGCAGCATTGGGGTGTGGGCTAAGAGGAACTCACAAAAAGTTGGGCGTAGATAGGGTTTATTTATAGACCCTGTTGCGCCATGCAGTGCTGCATCATCCCGATCAATCGCGTTGCTTCGTGCAATCAGATCTAAATCTGATTGATGAAATAACATCACCTGATCTAATCAGATGAGAGCGCCATAGATTCATCCTTAGATGGCGCCTAAGATTGATCAAAGTCTATAGGTAAGGGTCACCTAAGTTGAATCCAAGAAGCAACCTGGAGTCCCTTCCATATGGGACTCTAGTATTTATCCACATGGGGCGCACGCCATCCTAGGTGTGCACTCTCCATCTGCCTACCAAATGGTAGGTGGACTTGGTCAATAACTCTCTCCTATGGGTGCATGATACATGGGCAGATGTCCAAGGGTCAAAGGTCAATGTTTAACCAAAGTCAAAGGACAAGAATTAGCAGGTATTGTCTCAAGTTTATTTCATAAATTAAGACAACCCTTTTTTGATCTGGACAAGCTCCAGTCAGATCAAGTAAGGATACCTAAGTGAGTACAAACATATTTGGCTCAGTCGAGATAACTTTTAATGATAGAACAAGGAGAACGTTAGGTTCAATCGTGTGCTAGCATGATTTCCTTGAACTTAATTAAATCTAATTCAAATCAATTGAACTAGATTAGTCTAATTGATGATATCCAGATCCAAACTCTTGTTTGTGTGATCCAGTTAGATTTAGTTCTATATGATAATGGGATATGTCATGATCTCCATCATCGATATCATCGAAACTCCTTTCGATGGATCAGAACTCTTCTGATTTAGACAACTGGAATGATCGATCATCTAAATCATTCTAATTGCTCCCAAAATCCACCAGTGACACCTAGCAGTGGCAACCTATTAAAACTAAAAATGAACCTCTCGGTGCAGCTACTTGTATGATTAAGTTCTTCTATCTTGAGCCTCGATTAAATTAGGGTTAAGGTGAACTCGTCAAACCCTAATTTCTATCATATGATTTAATCATTCGATACAAGTCCGATGTAAAAATCTTAATAGAAACTCTTTCTATTATTTCACTCTTTGCCATGGCCATGGGCTTATGGACTTAATTCTTATGATCATCATAGGACTGTTCCTCATCCACCGAGGTAGATAGATTCTCTTTTGGTGCAATCCAATTCCTACAATGAACATGCTATGGCCAACATATACCTCAGGATTTTGAATGGCTAGGAGACCGAGTCATGGTGTAGTCAAACTATAACATCCTTAAGGTGAACTGCTGATGCACCTCAGATCAAAGAATCAGACATACTGCTGCAGCTTCGAGTCAGTCATCGATGAGAAGGTAGACTTTTTTATGACTGCTCGAGGTGGTCATGCTCAGTACCCTCGTTCTCTAATGAGTATCTATATTCTCACTCCGGTGTCTTCACACCATAGACTCAAGACTCATCTACTATAAAGAAGTGATTGTACACTAACCTTTCGGATCAATCACCATCCTTTTGATGATCCTATGGTCAGGAGCTTTTTATGAGTTAATAATGAAAATTCTTGTCTTAAATTTTCAACTCTTGAAAATAAGAATTATCATTACCATTAACTCAAGGGATGTATCACAGACACTAAATACACATATGTGATAGAAAATAACCCATTTTATTACTTATAGTCAAAATTATAATTTTATCCCTAGAAGTGTATTATAAGTGTCAGCCAATTTTGGCTTTTAAGGCACACATATCTAACAGTATGACTTCTCCTTCGCTTTCATGCACCATCAGGCTCTAAAACTTGGCTTTTTTCAGGCACCATCAGGCTCTAAAACTTGGTTCTGATACCATATTGCCATCCACAACATTCCAAGCATCACCTAGCTCTGATACCAAATTATAGACCCATGATATCATTCGATCATCAATCATCCTTGACATCACAAGCATCGATACCATGTTGCGGAATGTCCTGATCTTTAGCATAGACCTGAAGGAACCTATGACGTTCTCTATGGGCAGCAAGCCATGGATCCAACACCTAGATCTATGCTAGGGCACCTCCCTCCTTGGGCTTGAGGGAGACGCCTGCTCTCTCCAGGGCTTCTTCAAGAACCTAGGGCAACTATGCTAGAGAGAAGAGAAGAAGAGAGAATTGAGGGAGAAAAGGTCTGTATTCCACAGCATAATGAAATCCTAATACAACCTATGTATTTATACATAGCCATTAGGCCTAACAAAAAAACTCCCCGGCTAACCCAATACATGAAAGCACTCATCGAGTCCATGTACACCCATGTCTCCCATGCTCTCATTCTCTGGATCTAGACTAGATCCATACATGAGTTAGCCCCCTTATGACCTCTCAAATCAGGCCTTAAGATCCCTAGGATCAACCCAGACCCTAGCCTAAAATAGACCCTCATATAACTCTGCCCGTGCACTGAGTTGGCTCAGTCTCAGTGCTGAGCCAGCTAAGTTCCATTGGGTCGGCTTAGTCTGAAACTGAGCTGACTCAGTTCTGTGCTGTGCCAGTAGTTTCGAACATGCATCTCTTTATTTTGCCTGTGCATTGAGACTTAGCCGATCCAGTTTTGGATTGAGCCGACTAACCTATAAAAATTTTTCTTTTTGCAGTCTTGATTTTTCAACTTTGGTTCCTTGCTTCACCTTCAATCTCAGATCTTCGAAGCACCAACCAAGCCACTGAAATCTCTGAAGTCAACACCCTGACTCCTTCCGTGGCCTTTCAAGGCTTGGGAGCACCATAAATCCTCATAATATTTAGAGGGTTTGGAGTATCTCGTGTGGTTACCAATATCATCCGATGCTTGATGCCAGGGCTAGTGAATGAGTTCTTTAGTTGATCATCTGGAGCTTGTGATACAGCCTAAGTGATATTTCAAGTAAGTCAAAAATATTTAATTTTTAAATTTACTATAGGTTTATATTCTACTTATTAATACTTGGTTGCTACTACACAATAAGAATTTAGACTATTAGTGATGGCTAACTACCGTCACTAATAGTTCATCCGTTGTCGCTAATAGCCTGCCGTCATTAATACCATTATGAAAGCTAATCTAAAAAATTCTTATCATTAATTATTATTATTAGCAACTAAAAATCTAGCCATCACTAATAAAGCTATTAGTGATGACTTTAAAGATGAAATAATTTCATCGCTAATTATTTTTTAATATTTAAATTAATTTTTTAATTTTTTTTTAAAAAAATATTAGCAACAGTATTTTTATGGCTAATACCATCGCTAATAATTATTAACGATCAAAATTACCATTGCTAATGCTATCTCTAATTTTTTTATTTTTTAAATAAAATAAAAAAACTATTTTAAAAAATATTAATGATGACATTTCCATGGCTAATACCATTATTAATAATTATTAGCAACCAAAAATACCATTGCTAATGCCATCTCTAATTTTTTTATTTTTTAAAAAAATAAAAAAAATATTTTAAGAAATATTAGTGATAATAATTTAGTTGTAAATATCGTTGTTAATAATTATTAGTGATGAAAAATGCCATCACTAATATCGATGCTAATAGTTAATTTTTTTTAAAAAATAATAATATTTTTTAAAATTTATTTTAATTAATCATAATGAATTATAATTTCTAATACCTATTATAATTAAAATCCAAAGATAATATGATAATCAAAATTTAAAACTAATTATATTATATTAAAAATATAAATTATATATTTTTTTTATAAGAAGTATAAAAAAATATAATACATCAAAAAAATAATAAGTCTAATCCTCATCGTCATCCACCTCCTCTTCCTTTTTCTGCTTCTCTCTAGTAGCTAGTAGATGAGAGTCGGATGTCCCAGCATCCTATAATAAAAAAATAAAATAATATTAGTAAGTTTTGATATGGAGGCATATCTTTTGATAAGGAGATATATCTTTAATATACTTATCTGATTCTTGAATAAATTATTCCTACATGTTCCATTTGATGATACAGATTTATAGACATCCTCAGCCTATTGATTGGATGGTTAATTAAATTTTTAGCTTCTAGATCTTCTTTTCAAATTCAAACCTAAATATATGAAGCTTCTAAATATGAAAACTTAAAATAAATAAAAAAATTTAATAATATATTATCCGATGTGATGATGGAGATGACGAGTCTAACTAGTTATGCAATTGCGGGTCTCGGAGAAGCTCCATGACTATATTATGGATGGCATCTAAGAGGCTCTAAGATCACTAGCTTAAAAGCCTCTACACGACCTCCTCCATATGTGCATCACTCCAAATCTAAGACATCGAGGCCTGTTAGGATGCCAAAGAATATCGAGACAATGGAGGGTCAAAGTTGTGGCTAAATCTTATGACCCGACTCCTACTCACCCCTTTGGTGGTGCTGAGCCATCCCTCAAGGTCTAGAGAGGGATGAGAAGATGGGTCATCATCGTACCTCTTAGCAATGTATATCACAAAATGTATCCGCATAGTTTAGAAGTACATTAATTAGTTCTAATATAAAAATCAGATCCTGTAACAACTTAATTAATAAATAAAGTTTAAAGTTCTTATCATGATCTATCATGATATAGAATCTAAATAGTCACCAGTCCTCTTAGACTGGTGTGTGGCCCACCATAACTATAGCTGGTCTAATGGATGATCTAGCTATCGTGTCTACAATAAATAAATAATAAAATTAAATTAATTAAAATATACATATAATAATGTTTATAGTTCTAGTGAAGAATTTTGATATTGATTTCTTATCAATTTATCGATCATAATATGTGTGCCGATCGAGCTATTGGTGTGCTTAATTGGATCCTACTAGGTGGTCCGATTTTGTCGGGCCCTTTGCTGCCTACCGGAGTACTTCTTGCTGCTCTAATGGTTATAGAAGACCTACCATATGTTCGTCCATATCTAGTGATCCATGAAAGACCTCCACTCTGATGGTGATTGAAAGTCGGAGTGCTGGATGGCAGACTGTCTGAGACTGTAGAGGCCATCATATCGAATTGGTAGTACTCCTACAAGATAGAAGCAAGTATTAATATGTAACTAAAATACCAATGTATCAAAAATTTAAAAATTAAACTAGTTTTGACTTATGAAAAATATTTCTTAGGCTACATCACGAGCTCCTGATGGCCAACTCGAGAAATCATTCATTGATCTTGACATCAATCGGCATATGACATCAATCGGCATATGATCCTGATAACAACATGAGATGTTGAAGGCTCTCTAAATGTGCTGCAAAATTGATTTCAAAGAATAAATGTTAACTCTAAAATTATTAAATTCTAAATATATTAATTAAGTATGTAGTACTTATGAGTGGCTCTAGATATGGATGATCTATTTATCCTCTGACTAAGTTAAAGGTATTATGAGCCGGGCGGGTCCTCGACCATGGCACTATGTCTGAGAGCCGGTGGTCACTATTGCATGCAATTGTGGGGTCACTAGTGACCCCCTATCCTTCAAACCTGAGCACAAAAAATTTAATACAAAGAATATTATATTAGTTAATAAATAATAAAATAATATAAATGAGAATATATAAAGTGTTAGAGCTTATTGCCCAGTGTGAGAGGTGTAGAACATAAGAGCTGGCCACGTGATCGCTCTCTCCTCGAGAGCTTTGTCCTCAGCTAGTGTGGCTCCGGCATTTGGAAGATATGATTTATGCTCTCTAAAAATAAAAATAAATAGATTCATCAAATTAATTATATAATTATGGATGATAATGCAAGATTTTTAAAATAATGCAAGATAAGTAATTAAAATGATCCAAAAATACTACTCATCAGTCTTTTCGGATGTTTGGTATCCTTCGAAATCTTCTTCTAATTCTTCCTCTTCTTCCTCATCTTTTTTCTCTTCTTCTACCTCTTCCTCTTCTTGAGGAGGATTGTCCTTTAAAATAATCTCAGTTAGATCTACCTCCTCATGTTGGCTATCTTTACATAGGAGAATTTCTAAAGCATCTAATTCCACATCATCAAAGGATTGATGAACTCCTATTATCTCATTCTCTTGAAAGCATTCTAATAATTATGGCTCTTCTTCTTCTTTGAGCATGTAATGAATGGCTTGAGACTTAATTTTGTATACAGTCCACCAATTTTTTTTTCTTTTTTTTTAATCGAAAAAGAGGGTTGACATAAGTTTTTGATCCATGTTTGGTTTCAATAAGCTCATGCCATGGATCAATCTTTATACCATTATCGGTATCGAACCATTGGCACTTAAATAGAATGATATTATTACCTCCAATATAGCTCATCTTAATTACTTCTTCGAGGATTCCATAGTAGTCACTCTCCGCCTTATGTTTCTACCAGCTGCCTTTTATACATACATCACTATTCATTATGCTTTTATAATTTTTATATTGCCGGGTATGAAATTTGAAACCATTTACATTAGAGCCATTATGGCATGTCATGTATTTTTTAGGCCTGTAACCTAATGGTCTTAGCTTCCTTGATATGGACTCGCTACCTTGAATAACCAATTAACAGAACCAACATACAAAGTTCTTTGAGCTCTGTGTTAATATTTCTTCATCACTTATGCTTGGATTTTCTTCTTTCAGCATCTCATCATATTGCCTAAACATGCATAAGATAAGTATACTAAAATAAGTGATTAAAGAGTTAGGTTTATAATGGATATTTACAGGATATATGGATCGACCTCCGTATAGTTTAGCAAAATATATATCTGTGTCTATCGAAGTTCAATATCAGAGAAAATCCAACAAATCTCAAGTCCAAATTCTTAAGCGGGAAAGATAAATATTGAGATCTCCTATTCTGATCCCTCAGCACCATCATCATCATTTTGACTTGCTTGAGTCAGTTTGATCTGCACACTGAAATTAAAATAGTGTCAGTTGAAATTTGAAATCTTTTTTATTATGTAAGTCTCCATAATAGAACCTTTGACTCAAGCTTTATTTTTTACTTTTTTCTTGAGATTGCGCATATTTCTTTCAAATGGATACATCCACCTATACTGCATTGCCCCCCCACCGTAGCTTCATACACTAGATAAATCACAAGATGCTTCATAAAGTCAAAGAAGCTAGGAGAGAATATCTTCTCCAACTTGCACATGGTCTCTACAATGCTAGCTTCAAGACTAGAGATGTGGTCAGTAGATAGTTCGGTAGCATAAATTTTTCTAAAGAGAAGACCAAGCTCGATCAAAGAACTTCATATGGAGTTAGGAAGGAGATTACTTCAAGCCAATGGGAGTAATCATTGTATGAATACATGATAGTCATGGCTCTTTAGCCCATAGAATCTATAATCTTTAAAATTGATGCACTAGCTAGATTACTTGTATAACCATCTGAGAATTTAAGACTTTTATACTATTCACAAACATCCTTCAACTACTTTCTTGTTAAGGTATAAGATGCTTTCAGCTTCAAATTTTTTTTAGATGAGACCTCAATAAGTTCTAATAGAGGATGCTTGCATATGTTCTTCATATCTACTTGAGCCTTGGGATTGTTCTTCGTCTTATCCTTAATATCCATAACAGTGTAGAAAATATTATCGAATACATTCTTCTCGATATGCATGATATCAAGATTTTGATAAATCAAATTGATGGACCAGTATGACAATTCCTAGAAGATAATTTGCTTCACTCAGTTATGAGTTCTACCGAACCTCCAAGGCTTATGCTTGTCAAATTTATTACCAAATAGGACTTCATCCAATGGGGATACCCTCTGAAATACTTCTATATCATTGAGGCGTTGGGGTGTATGGTCCTTTTCTATCTTATTTCTCTTGAAACTATCTCATTGCTTTTGAAAAGAATGATGCTCGAAAAGAAATTAATGATGACAATCGACCCAGCAGGGCTTACAACCATGCTCAAGCTAAAATAATTTTGTATTCTCCATGCAATAGGGACATGCTAGCTTTTCATGAGTGCTCTATCCGGATAGCATCCCATAAGTAGGAAAATTGCTAATAGTCTATATCCACGTAGTCTTCATTACAAAATTTTGCTTCTTTGATGCATCAAAAATATGAATGCCATCAGACCATAATAATTTTAGCTTATCAACAAGAGGCCTTAGATATACATCATGCTTCTACCAGGATATCGTGGTTCAGGAATGAGTAATATAAAAAAGATGTTATGTTCTTTTATGCACATCTCAGATGGTAGATTTTATGGAGTAATAAAGACTGAACACGAATAAGAGGCCGCTGTATGATCAAACGGTGTAAAGCTATCCATAGATAGACCCAGCCGAACATTGTATGATTTCTAAGCAAATAAAGGATGGCAAGCATCAAATTGCTTCCATGCCTTGTTGTCCGATGGATGACACATCATATTAGGATGCTTGTATGGTCCTTCTTTGTGCCATCTCATCTACCTAGCAATACTCTTCAACAAGTAGAGCTTCTGAAGTCTAGGAGTGAGAGAAAGATATCGAAGAATCTTGTATGGTATGTCCTTTTGATTTCTACCCTCTTGTCTCGGCTTAAATCAGCTTGGACCACATACACTGCATGAGCTCTTTTGTTAGTCCTCTTTATAGAAAAGCATGCAACTATTATAGCATGCATTTATTTTCTCATATCCCATGCCCAATCCTTTCACCATTTTTTTCAAAGCATAGAAGCTCTCAACAAGCTTCTCATTCTTCGATAGCATTTTTTTTATTATTGCTACCATCCTATCATAATAATTGACCATCAAACTTGATCTTCAAGTTCAACAACTCTGACACAGTCGGTAGTAAAATATGTGTTTCACATCCCAGCCATAGCGGTTTATTAGTATCTTTCAGCATAAGGTAAAAATCATTACTGCCAGCTTCTAGATCATTCTCTACATTCTAATTAAATTCAAGATCAACCGCATCCATAACCATATCTATCATTCTATCTATATCCATGTCCTGCTCAGTTCTAACCCTTGCAACTTTCTTCCATGTCTCTTCATGCAGGTACCAATACTTATAGTTGGATATAAATCCACTCTTATACAAATGGACAGTCTTTGTATCACTATCAAATACTTCTCTATTGCCACATTTGTTACAAAGGCAACGAGTCCATCCTTGATGTAAGAGTACCGCATTCCCAAAAATAAAATCGTAGAAGTACTCTACACCCTCCCTATATTTAGTAGAAATCTTTCCGTGTTGCCTAAGGATGGCTTTCCAAGAGGGGGGGTGAATTGTGTATTTTAAAATTTAGCTTAAGATATGAGCAATTTAAACTAATCAAGGGCTTAAATGAAATAAGCTATATAATGTGCAGTGAATAAAAGTACTAAGGCAGAAACATACAATCACAAACATAATAATTTTATAGTGGTTCATCGCCAAACTCAGCACCTACATCTACTTTCTAAGTAAACCACTTAAGAATTTAACTATAATTACTTAGCTTGATTACAATTTGATTGTTTTACTTGGGCTTATAATTCAATCCAGTTGGTTTTGATCTTGGCTCATCAACCACAACCATACAATGATTATTTTTTCAGGCTAACAATCAATCCTGATTGATTTTGTTCTAGACTTACCAATCTAACCTTACAATGTCCAACTCTATGCTTGGATCAACCCAAGTTTCTCACTATAAGAAACTTGAAATAAAAAGAAGAGTACAATAAAATTAAAACAAATCAATGAAGCTTATGAGAAGAAAATCTAGGCATATTTGCTTGATGGGTTGATTTCTTCTCTTGAATGCTTAAGAAAGTAGAAAGTAATCTTCAATAGCAATGCCCTGACTTCTTTTGGATTGAGGATGTTGGAAGGATAAATGTTTGTCTAGATGTCACTCCTTCCTTTTCATAATATTGCTCACACACTTGAATGTACTAAAAAACTATTTGGAAGCTCTTTTTGTAATGTTCAAAAGTCTCTTCTCTTGTCCTAAATATTCTCTTAAGTATCTCTGAGGTTTTCCATCATTATAAGTAAGCTAGGAAGGCTTCTGGAAGTGATCTAGCAATTAAAAGATCGAAAATAGCCGTTGGAAGGCATGTGTAGTGAAAAAGCTACGAAATTGAAAACTAGCCATTACAAGCACTGGGCTGGCTCAGTTTTTAACTGGGTTGGCTCAGTTCAGACTGGGTTGACTCAGTTTTCAGCTTAATCAGCTCAATCTCAGAGATCCCAAAATACCTATTTCTATCATCTTCTATTTTCTAAGACTGGAACGACTACTTTTCTGAGTTGGTCGGCCTGGTTGTCGTTGGATCAGCTCAGTTGTAAATTAGGTCAGCTCAGTCTCCTAGGTCATAAAAAATTTTACTTTCTATTTTTTCTATCTTTTGCTTCCACTGAGACTAGGTCAGCCCAGTCTGAGACTAAGTCGGCCTAATTTGCATGCCATGATGCTAAAGACCATTTGTGTCCCTTTCTTTTTCAATTTTTTTGTAGGTTAGACTTATCTTTTTTATCTTAATTTAATCTTTATTATAACCTCTTGAAAGATGTATCCACTTTAAAATATCTTCTCTAAAATCTTAAGTGATGAGTCTTTACTTGGATGAATGAGAATACTTGATGTTTGTGAGCTCTTAAAATTTATAACTATACATCCTCATAAATAATATTAGTAATTTAATAATCTATACTCAAATACTTTTGTTATCATCAAAATCAATCTAGGATCAATAATCTTCTTCTTTTTAATGATGATAAAATATTTTGAGTATAACCTTTTCTTCATATTTCAAAATAATATTTTCATTCAATCTTACCAATTAACTCATACATCATATTTATTTAAATTTTATCAATTTACACATGCTCCCCCTGAATATGATAAGTGATAGGTACGCGATGCTGTCGTTAAGACACCGTGTTTATCAGTTTAATCCGACTTCTTAAAATTATTGAAAAAACGTAGATAGTAGTGAGTCGGGTCGAATCCACAGGGAAGATAGTGTTTTTAGATTTGAAATCTTTAATTTTATAAAAGAAAAAAAAAAGAAAAGAGAAGAGTTTTGGGATCAAAAGTGAAGTCGGAAAAAAAATAAAAATTAAAAGGTGCAGAAATTTAAACTTGGTACTAAGATCTACTAGTTAGATCTTAGCATCTACTTGCAAGGCAATAATTTAAAGTGCACAAATTAAATTGCAATAAAAATAAAAAGCAAGAAATTAAAATATAAAAATTTTTATTAACTAAAATTTTAGAATTTAAATATATAAAATTTAAAAAGAAAAGACAATAAAATAAAATAGCCTGATCTCTGATCTTGGATCGGTATTGGCAGAAAGATGGTGTAGAAGCTCGGCTCTTCTTCTCAGCACCCGTTGCTTCGAAGCAGCCTTTAACCCATAGCCTGGCTTCGCCCTGTACCAAAGCTTCACCTTGATCGGAGATATAGATTTCTGATGGCCTGGGGTCCTTTTTATAGAGTTAGGAGGGCTGGATATTTTTTCTAAAGGCAATATGGGACTAATGCCTTTGTAATCATCAAAATACAAACAAATTCGGATGAAATTTGAATCAAAATAGCTCGACTCTGATAAATCTGATAAAATCCAGCCGTTCAATAGGAATCCAATGGTCCAAAAATCATCAAAATCGGATGCAGATAAGCTCAGATCGGGTCGGATTAAATTCTGGCCGTTGGATCGCGCTTGATCGAGGAAATCTGGCCGCAAATCGTGCTTCGGGAGTCTTGATCACCGCCGGCAGCATTCTGGACCGTCGGATCATCGCCTGGATCGAGCGCTGCCGTCCGATGGTGATCCGCATGATGTTTGTATCTGAATAAAATTCGGAAGCAACCACAGCCGTCCGATCCTGACCGCAAACAACCACATCCGTCCGATCGCGCAATAACTGTTCCCATGGACCGCGTGGACCGGCCGCACCGCACACCGCAACCAATCAGCGCCGCTGTTGTCGGACGAAAAGACTGAATTACCCTTGTGAGCCGCGATAAATTTCTGTAGACCCTTAAGGGGTCTAGGTCCACCACGTGGCAATCTCTGATTCGCCGGAATTTTGCTGAGCTGGCGGTCCACGCCTGGATCGTGGACCGGCTGATGGCTTCAACGGCTGAGTCGGCTTGATGGCTCGGCTTGGCTTGGTGGCTCGGCTTGCGGAGCCGGCTGAGCCGTTTTCTTTTTTATTTAATTTTTATTTATTTTATATTTTTAAAAATTCATATCTTTTTCATTTTAGCTCCGTTTTACTTGAAATTTATTTCGTTGTGATCAGAAAAATGAGCTCTTTCTATTGATAATAAAATTTTATTTTTTAATTTTTATTAATTTTTATTAATTTTTAATTAATTTTTTAATTAATAAAAATATGAATTTTTCAAAAATTATATATAAATTGATTATTAATTCTTAAAAATTAATATCAATTAATTAATAAATTAATACTTTTATTGGTGAATTTATGATGCTTATCACACCCCCCAACTTAAGCTTTGCTCGTCCTCGAGTAAAGAAAGAATTTAGTTTTAAATACCTTTTAACTTTAGAGTTTCGAATTTTACCTTAAGCAATTTTCAAAATGGCCATTGATATTCAGTAGAGCTTAAATGAGATATATCATTGGGGTATTAATACTTATCAATAGAAAAATTAAGTAAAGAACATTAAATTTTTCAGAACTTTTTCTAAATTATTCCACTTTTATCTCTGATTTGTCTAAACTTTCATATAGGCAGGTGTATTGCTACTTCCATCCTTCATTTATTAATTTTTATTTTCACATTGCCCACTTTTTGATGCGAATATCATTGCTTACTTAGGCAACGGGACCCGGTTACTCGGTGGGAAACCAATGTTTCTTTTTTTTTTTTTTTTTTTTTTTTTTTTTTTTTTTTTTTTAACGTTGTACCACTATTGAGTGTCTTAACTCCTTAAGCTTTCTATTTGATCCATGTAGCAAGTCTTGGGCCAATGACTCCCAAACCAGTTGGCTTTAGGGCACTAGGTATAGAATACCCCTCGGGCTTACTAGCTCGAATCAAATAGGCTTACGAGTTAAGACTAGCAAATTAGGCTAACGAAGCTAGCTTTGCCCTTTTTAAAATTTTTATTTTTCACTTCCCCAATTTTTGACGCGAAACTCAATGCTTGCTTAGGCAAAGAGGCCCGGTTACTCAGTGAGAAGTACTTGAAAACTATTTTATTAAAATAAATTTTAAATATATGAAGAAATGTATAGTTACCCTACACAAGCCTATAAAAAGTAGACTTTTCTTTGATGCTAGTAAAAATAATTAGAAATGCTCCAAGGAAAATTTTTTTATGTTCTGGACTTAACTCTTTATTGAATTTTCTTAATACTTGATTCCTCAATATCTCACAGATTCTCTGATCTGTGTATCAATTTTCTTTTAAAAATGCTTAGTTTTATTCGATTCTTAAGCATAATCAAGTATCTAAATACTAAATACTAACTTTTTCGAGGACTTAAAATTTTAAAATTTTTATTTTTCCTCCCCCCAACTTAATCGACATTGTCCTCAATGGAGAAGAAAAAATAAAGGATGTAATAAAGAACATGAAAGAATACACCTAACTCAGTATATATATATATATATATATATATATATATATATATATATATATTATTTTTTTATTTATTTATTTATTTATTTATTTATTTTATTTTATTTATTTTTTTTTTTTGGTCCAGCACATGCCTTTACAAATTTGAGCTCTCCCTCCAACTTATTCAAATTATCCTAAAAAGAAAATAAGATAAATTAGATAAAAACTAAATATTGGGTTGCCTCCCAACAAGCGCTAAGTTTACCGTCTTCAGCCAGACACAATGTAGCTCACTATCCTGTGTCGAATATTGGATTGACAAATTCCAATGGTTTTGGATTGTCAATCTCAAAAAGATGATTTTTAATTCCATTATTAATATAATCTTTGTTAATTTTAGGAATATAATTTATGATTCCATTCTCAGACCCATATTTATTAAGAATTTCTCCTATTTGTTTTTCTAAAATGCTCATGAATGGAGTTTTAGGAGTTAAGTTTGATTCAATGGGTACTGGAATGGTGACTAAAGGTGATTTTAATTCTGGAGGTAAATTAATGTGATCCTGCTTAAACAACTCCATTGACATTTCATTACATGCCTTTTGATTTTTATAAGAAGAACCAGCTTCTAGGGTTGAAGGGAATAGGACATTAGGTTTGGGTAAATCATCTATTCTCTTTCCTATCTCATTTAAACTGGAACTAGCATCAGTACTAATTCCTGACTTGGGTTCTTCTATGTGGTTAGTCTCAGTACTAACCAATTTCTCTAAATTTTTATTTTGGCTAGCATCAGTACTAGCCTCTCTCACCTGATCTTGGTATGGTTCCATAAGAATCCTATAGCTTTTAAGTTCAGGAATTACTTTGGTATTCTCAAATTGGGGATTCTTAGATGAAATATTAGATTGATAATTTAATCCAGGTGGTTGGTAGTCATTAGGTGGGTTATTTGAAATTGGTAGGTTCGATAGTTGATCTAGTTCTCTCCTCGTGTTAGACTCAACTAATTGTCCTATTTGAGCTTCTAGTCTGGTGATAGATTGCTGTTGAGTTAGAATTAATTGTTGAAGTTGGTTAAATCTATCATCAGCTAGATTGGTCTGTTGAGGAGGTGGGTATGAGGGCTGATTATAATATGATGGCTGAATAAACTGACTAGGCTGACCATTATTATAGGCATAATTTTGATAATTTTGCTCAAGTAAAATTTGAGTCTGAGCCTGAGTCTGTTGGGGTGTCCAAGAAAAATTAAAGTTACTCCAATCTGAATTGTATGAATTTGAAAATGGGTCATTAATCGGCTCGGAGTAGTCTTGAGCGTCTTGAACTTGTTCTTGGATAAAATATGGGAACTGTGCAGTCATAGGATATTCATTTACATGATGGGTTGGACTAGCACAGATTGAATAATTCTTCTGATAATTAGAAGATGATGTGAATTGTGTAGGAGATTGTTGACCTAGGATTAGGAGTTGATCTATTTTCTGAGCAAGAAGGTCAACTTTATCTAATTTTTGGACTATTAGATTTAGATTAGCCATTATTATGTTTAATATGAATCAACCATTCAATTAAGTTCAACTAAATCAGAAAAAGTGATTTCCTACCGTGCATGTATTAGTGCAACCCTAATATATGATTCAAAAATTTTTAGAATATATATTTTTTTTAATTTTTTTATTATTATTTTATTAAAAATTAATTTTTTTAATTATTTTATTTAATAATTTTAATTTAATTTAATTTAATTTAATTATTATTTTTTAGTTAGTTTAATTTTTATTTTATTTTATTTTTAGACGAGAAAGGAGAAGAAAGAAAAAAGAGTTCTAAAGAAGAGGTCCTAAAGAGTCCTAGAACTAAGAAGAAAGAGAAGAATTCGGTTTAATTAGATCTAATGTTGGTTAGCAATCAAGTTGATCAATCAATCCTGACTAAGGGTTATCTTAGATCTAGACAGCTCCTAATTGCCAAGGTCACCTTCAAGCCTTCCAAGTGTAGGATTAGCCAATCAACTGGCCAGGTAAGTGTAAGGTTGGTGGGAGTCCCCCCGTTGCTTGCCTTAGACACCAATTATGCTTGGCCAGGTAAGCGAACGGAACCAATTAGAAACCACCTTCCTTCGGGCAGTCGTCCCTGAACCACTTTCCTAGACACCAGTCAAATTGATTTATCCTAACCCGGTTCAACTCTTAGGATTCCTTGTCCTATTGAGCTCGAGTTCCTAGGGTTGATGTCTAATTGATTTTAAAATTAAAGGCTTAGGTCAATGCAGGATGTTGGTTGGTTGTTTGTGGGCTAAGGAAGGGTGATCAAATCCCCACCTTATCTTGTTTAATTGGGTTGTGCCCTTAATTTGATTTAATATGATATGCAAAAAAAAAAAAAAATTCAATCAAAGGGTTCTATGCAATTTAAACTAGATGCATGCAACTAATTAAATTATAAAAGGCTTACCTTGCCTCCAGCAATCACCAAAAAAAAAAAAAAAAAAAAAAAAAAAAAAATAAAAAAAAAAAGACACCGTGTTTATCAGTTTAATCCGACTTCTTAAAATTATTGAAAAAACGTAGATAGTAGTGAGTCGGGTCGAATCCACAGGGAAGGTAGTGTTTTTAGATTTGAAATCTTTAATTTTATAAAAGAAAAAAAAAAGAAAAGAGAAGAGTTTTGGGATCAAAAGTGAAGTCGGAAAAAAAATAAAAATTAAAAGGTGCAGAAATTTAAACTTGGTACTAAGATCTACTAGTTAGATCTTAGCATCTACTTGCAAGGCAATAATTTAAAGTGCACAAATTAAATTGCAATAAAAATAAAAAGCAAGAAATTAAAATATAAAAATTTTTATTAACTAAAATTTTAGAATTTAAATATATAAAATTTAAAAAGAAAAGACAATAAAATAAAATAGCCTGATCTCTGATCTTGGATCGGTATTGGCAGAAAGATGGTGTAGAAGCTCGGCTCTTCTTCTCAGGCACCCGTTGCTTCGAAGCAGCCTTTAACCCATAGCCTAGCTTCGCCCTGTACCAAAGCTTCACCTTGATCGGAGATATTGATTTCTGATGGCCTGGGGTCCTTTTTATAGAGCTAGGAGGGCTGGATATTTTTTCTAAAGGCAATATGGGACTAATGCCTTTGTAATCATCAAAATACAAACAAATTCGGATGAAATTTGAATCAAAATAGCTCAGATATGACTCTGATAAATCTGATAAAATCCAGCCGTTCAATAGGAATCCAATGGTCCAAAAATCATCAAAATCGGATGCAGATAAGCTCAGATCGGGTCGGATTAAATTCTGGCCGTTGGATCGCGCTTGATCGAGGAAATCTGGCCGCAAATCGCGCTTCGGGAGTCTTGATCGCCGCCGGCAGCGTTCTGGACCGTCGGATCATCGCCTGGATCGAGCGCTGCCGTCCGATGGTGATCCGCGTGATGTTTGTATCTGAATAAAATTCGGAAGCAACCACAGCCGTCCGATCCTGACCGCAAACAACCACATCCGTCCGATCGCGCAATAACTGTTCCCATGGACCGCGTGGACCGGCCGCACCGCACACCGCAACCAATCAGCGCCGCTGTTGTCGGACGAAAAGACTGAATTACCCTTGTGAGCCGCGATAAATTTCTGTAGACCCTTAAGGGGTCTAGGTCCACCACGTGGCAATCTCTGATTCGCCGGAATTTGCTGAGCTGGCGGTCCACGCCTGGATCGTGGACCGGCTGATGGCTTCAACGGCTGAGTCGGCTTGATGGCTTGGCTTGGCTTGGTGGCTCGGCTTGCGGAGCCGGCTGAGCCGTTTTCTTTTTTTATTTAATTTTTATTTATTTTATATTTTTAAAAATTCATATCTTTTTCATTTTAGCTCCGTTTTACTTGAAATTTATTTCGTTGTGATCAGAAAAATGAGCTCTTTCTATTGATAATAAAATTTTATTTTTTAATTTTCATTAATTTTTATTAATTTTTAATTAATTTTTTAATTAATAAAAATATGAATTTTTCAAAAATTATATATAAATTGATTATTAATTCTTAAAAATTAATATCAATTAATTAATAAATTAATACTTTTATTGGTGAATTTATGATGCTTATCAATAAGTATATTCAATTTTAAGTCAAATATTGTATTGCTCTCCCTTACTATGTGCCAAGGTTTTAATTTAGTAATTCCAGTTATGATATCTTCCATAATTGTAATTACAATTGAATCACTATTGCTTGCACCTTCTTTGTTTAGTTCTTGTAGGTGGTGTGGTGGTTTCAAGCCTTGGGAGGCCACAGGCAGAGCCAAGGTGAGGGCTCTAGGGCAACTAGGATAGATGTGGTCCTAGGGTTGGGATAGGAGTTGTCCTAGGATAGAGGCAGCATGTAACTCTCCATGGGCTTGAGGTTCGGGTGTTGAAGGCCTCAAGAGGCTTGGTTGGTGCTTCAGAGATTTGAGATTCAAGATGGAGTAAGGAACCAAAGCCAAAAAATCAAGACTGTAGAAAAAAGATTTTCTACAGGTTAGCCAACTCAGTCCAAAACTGAGTCGGCTAAGTCTCAGAGCACAGGCAAAATAGAGAACTGAGCATTTGAAACTGCAGGCATGACATATGACTGGGCCGACTCAATTTCAGATTGAGCCAACCCAGTGAAACCTAGCCAGCTTAGTGCTGAGACTGAGTTGGCTTAGTACATGGGCCGAGTTACGTGAGGGTCTATTTTGGACTAGGATCTGGGTTGATTCTAGGGGTCTTAAGGCCTAGTTTGAGAGGTTTTAAGAGGGCTAATTCATGTATGGGTTGGAATTAGATCCAAGGGATGAGAGCATGTGAGACTTGGACTCAATGAGTGCTTTCATGTATTGGTTTAGCCTAAGGGAGTTTTTGAGCTGGGGTTTATTAGGATTCATGTGGGAACACTAGGATATATAAATTAGGATATTGTAACTTTTACAATGAAGAAGAAAATATAATTGAGCTTTTCTTCCTAACTCTCTTCTCTCTTCTCTTTGGTTTCAACACCAAAATTCTAGCTTCTCTCATCTTTCTTAGAACTTCTTCAATTTTTTGGATTAACACCCAGGTTCATGCAAGAGATTGGATCTACGACTGTGACTTCGAGTAGCCGTAGGAACAACAATTGGTATAAAAGCTAGGTGATGTCTGGGGTGTTGTGGACAATAATTGATATCAGAGCTAGGTTGAGTGTGAAGGAGGAAGAAGATCAATTTTCAGTAGAGATCAACAGTGAGATTCAGATCTAAAGGCTTTCTCTAGACTTCATGAGGAAGGAAGAGATCATAGGACTGCTGTCCACCATCCCTAGTTAAGGTATTTCTCAGATCTATCTGTTTGCTATTATTTGATTTAGATTGATCATGGAGAACAGTGGGTTGAAGGTAGGATTAGAGAAGTTTGATGAAAAGAGAAGTTTCATGATGTGGATGGTAAGGATGGAGGATCTGCTGGCTTAGATGAGGTTAGATTTGACCATGGAAGATAGGCTAGAGGAGATCACTGACAAGAAGTGGGTGTCCTTGGAGAAAAGGGCATGTGCCACGATTAGGACTTGTTTGGCGGATGAGATTTTGTATGGTGTGTTGGAGGAGAGAACATCCAAAGGATTATGATCAAGGTTGGAGTAGTTGTACATGGAGAAGAATATGTGCAACAAGTTAATGCTGAAGAAGCAACTGTATAGCCTTTGGATGCAGGAGGGCGAGGATGTTGCGGGGCATATTTAGTGGTTCGATCGAATGAGCATAGACTTGCTCAATATAGGGGTGGATTTAGAAGAAGAGGATAAGAGTCTATTGTTGCTGTGTTCACTACCCAGAAGCTTCGATCTATTGGTGACAACTTTACTGTATGGTAATGAGACACTAGTGTACGAGGAGCTCATATCAGTGCTCAGATCCAATGAGCAATGGAAATGGATGATGAAGAGGGAGGTCTTCTAGGAGAGTCTTATGATTTTAGAGAAGCACAGAAAAGAAAAGAAGAAGGGTGAATAGAGGGGCAGCAAGGGGTCCAAGAGATGCTTCAAGTGCGGAGAAGCAGGACACTTTAAGCTAGAGTGTCTACTTTAGAAGAAGTGTAAGGGAGGAGAAAGCTTGGATTCCATTAGTATAGTCATTGAAGTGAAGATTCGGATGAGCTTTTGATGATGTCGAAGGAGTTCATAGGCTATGATGTATCTAAGATAGTTTCGGACAGGTCTATAGAGTGCAGAGGGTTCAAAAGATCAGCAATGGTGTTCGGGTATAGCGGCAGGCCCAACAGTACAGCGTTGGGTGGTTGGCCTTGGGAGACTCAGAGACAAAGTCAGCTTCTGCAGCATTAGGAGGACTTCAGTTCCAGGTGGAGCACCGGGTAGAGATGACTTCATGGGTGGAGGAAGCTAAGACATGGGTTCAGAGTAGAGGGGTGTAGAGGGAGGACCTATATCCCAGCACCAGTGTTAGGACTGTACAGATCTAGGTGGAGAAGATTGTGCTGGGAGATAGGCATGGCTTTGAGGGGATAGTGTCAGGTGGAGCATCAGGATATGCGGCGAGTGCCGGTAAAGGAACATTGCATGATCTCCAAAAAAGTCTAGGATAAGTGATGAAGCTACCAAGCAGAAGGATACCTATAACTCTAAAGATGGTGCAGAGAAATAAGCCAAGAATTTCAGCGGTGGAGGCGATCATTTCGAAGGCCTCAAAAGGAGCTTAGCAATTAAAGAAGAATGGCAGTGGCAAGGTGAGCATGAGGGCCTATCAGGACATGCAGGGATAGCAGGATCGTGCAGGAGGATGTTGCCAGGTGTGCCAAGGCTTGGGCGCACCAAGGTGGAGATTGTAGGTGGTATGGTGCTCCCAAGCCTTGGGAGGCCACGGACGGAGTCAGGATGAGGGCTCTAGGAAGGCTAGGATAGGTGTGGTCCTAGGGCTAGGATAGGAGTTGTCCTAGGATGGAGGCGGCATGTAACTCTCCATAAGCTTGAGGTTCGGGTATTGAAGGCCTCAAAGGGCTTGGTTGGTGCTTTGGAGATCTAAAATTCAAGGTGGAGCAGGAAACCAAAGTTGGAGAATCAAGACTGTAGAAAGGAGATTTTCTATAGGTTAGCCGGCTCAGTCCAAAATTGGGTCAGCTAAGTCTCAAAGCATAGGCAAAATAGAGAGCTGAGCATTCGAAACTGTAGGCATGGCTCAGGATTGGGCTGGCTCAGTTTCAGACTGAGCTGACCTAGTGAAACTTAGCCAAAGTGCTGAGACTGAGCTAGCTCAGTGCGCGAGCAAAGCTACACGAGGGTCTGTTTTGGGTTAGGGTCTAGGTTGATCCTATGGGTCTTAAGGCTTGGTTTGAGAGGTCTTAAGGGGGCTAATTCATGTATGGATTGGGATTAGATCCAGGGATGAGAGCATATGAGACTTGGGCTTGGTGAGTGCTTTCATGTATTGGATTAGCCTAAGGGAGTTTTTGAGCTGGAATTTATTAGGGTTCATGTGGAAACTCTAGGGTATATAAACCAAGATATTGTAACTTTTACAATGAAAAAGGGAATATAATTGAGCTTTTCTCCCTAACTCTCTTCTCTTTGGTTCCAACACCAAAACCCTAGCTTCTCTCATCTTTCTTAGATCTTTTTCAGTTTGCTGGATTAACACCCAGGTTCATGCAAGAGATCGGATCTACGGCTGTGGCTCCGAGCAACCGTGGGAACAACAATTGGTATCAGAGCTAGGTGATGCCAGGGATATTGTGGACAACATTTCTTACTTGAGTAATGCTTGTTGGCTCAATTCTTTCCATTCTTTTCACTTAATTTATATTTCAATTGTCAATTATAATTTTATACTCATTTTTCTTTTCTTTTTTGTCATTATCAAAAAGTATATGAATAATGTAAAGAGAGATTTGATCAAGCATGAAAAGAGATAATTTCATTTATTCATTAGAGAGATTTGATCAAGCATGAAAAGAGATAATTTCACTTATTCATTAGAAAAATTTGATACAATTCAAGTCAAAAGTCAAACTTCATTCATTCATAGATACAAATAGTTTCAAGTGCACAAAATACTGAAGTTTGAACATTACATATCATGGATACGTATCATGAATTACAATTAAGATGCTCTAAGTATAGCTAGATGGATCCTATATGCAACCTAGTTAACACTAGGCTTTGGAGGGTCCGATGAGGCTGGATCCATAGGTGTAGAAGTGCGCTATTGGACGAACACTTCTATCACAACATCTTTGATTAGTTGAGGAAGACCATCAGATATCCTATCATATACGTGCTACACAATCTCTTCGATCTGATCCTCATCTAATCTGACGGTGGACGAAGATGGAGCAGGTGCAGGATGTTGTGGCATGGGCTCTGGTTCATGTCTTTCTTCCCCTTCTTCATCTAACTTCATTCAAATCCCATTAATCTTCTTAAACTTCATCTATGCATCAATTTTAGATTGTATGTATCATAATGCTGAAGCTTCCTACTAGGTTCTCCTTCCAAACTAACTCCAAAATCTTGAAACACCAATGTCAAAAACATCCCGTAAGGTAGTGCAAGATTTTCTCTTTGGGATGCTTCTTGCATCACCCTCAAAATCAAAGCTAGAAGGTTAAACTTTTCTCTCATTATGATATGATATATCATAGCTATGTCATTTTTGTTGAGAAAATCAAACCTTCCTACTCTGGGTACTAGAATCCTGGATGAAATGTGGTGAAGCAGTCTATTTTCCATGGATAGGTCCCTAGCATGGATTTTCTCAAAATGCATGGCATCATCCTATCCAAACAACAATCGCAGCCCACTTGCTCGATCATCGAGTCTCTTAGCTCCTTCGATGAGTGGCCTAAGTAAAATGCCTAGCTTTTCTATGGTCAAATTTATCTTAACCTTCTTGACTTCCGATTCAAATAATCTTGGGCTAACCCTAGCATTGCCATAGAACTCCCTCACTAGATTTGATAGGTTAGAAGATTGATCCCAGAGTAAAGGTATTCCTATCCTTGATACTTCACTCCCTCTTCGAACTCAAAATCCTCACTTGCTAGGAAATCAAAATCCACCCTTCTACCAATTGTGATAGCTCTAGAGGAGAGTGGAATGGGTGTGGAAGAAGGAGATGGTGGGAAAATCGAAGGAGATTGAGTGGAGGGTCTCAGAGGAGGTGAGGAGGACTGAGACAACCTAGAGGGCGAAGAACGGTCTTCACGAAACTTAGTTCGCCATTCTCCATTGCTAATCCCCCTTCTAGGTGGCATAATCGGATATGCATGCTTGATCCTAGGGGTTACGGTCTGTTTCTTGCACGGCATGATTTCAAAACCCTACTCAAATTTGATGGAAAAGGATTTCTAGGGGATGATCTTTAGGATTTTAGGGTTTCTCTATAGATGACTAAGAAATGAATCATAGAAAAGCCATCGGTTTATCCGTTTAAAAAATAGAGCCCCCGATAACTTAGCCGACCCAATTTATTTTGTGAAAAAAAACTGAGTCAGCCTAGTACTGGGATGACTAAGCTTTTCTATAAGAAAGTAATGGGACAGCTCAGTTTGGCACAAACTTGAACATTCAGATTTTCAAGTCAAAAAAAATTTTATATATTTTTTTCTAAATAAGATAAAAATTGAACAAATGCAAGGAAACTAACCATATCAAAATCAATCATTTTATCATATAAAAACCAATTATCATAACATATTTATTTAACAAATTGGATCAAATAAATCTAATTGCTTTCTAATTATGCAAAATCTTTCTTTATTCAATGATTTAGTAAAGATATCAGCAACTTGATTTTCAGTAGGCATATATTCAAGAAGTATATCATTATTTTGAACATGCTCTCTAATAAAATGATTTCTTCTATATGTTTTGTTCTTGAATGTAATATAGGATTTTTAGTTAAATTTTTGGTACTTGTATTGTCATATTGAATAGGAGTGTTATTACAAGTATTACCATAATCTTCTAGTTGTTGTTTGATCCACAATAGTTGAGCACAACAACTCACAACAGTAATATATTCGCTTCTGCCATGGACAAGGCTACCGAGTTTTGTTTCTTGCTAAACCAGGAAATCAAATTCACTCCTAGAAATTGATATGTACCACTTGTACTCTTTCTATCTAAGCAACAACCAGCAAAATCTAAATCACTATAATTAATTAAATCTAATGAAGATTATTTAGAATACCATAAATCAACATCTTGAGTATTTATCAGATACTTAAAGATTCTTTTAACTGCTAATACATGTGATTCCTTAGAATTTGATTGATGACACATACACATGCATACACTAAACATTATGTCTGGTCTACTTGTAGTTAAATATAGTAAAGATCTAATCATACCTCGATATCACTTAGGATCTACTACTTTTCTTTTGGGTCTTGATCAAGCTTGCAACTTGTGCTCATCGGGGTCCCACTTTCTTTGACATTCTCCATCCCAAATTTTTTTAGCATTTCCTTGATGTATTTGCTTTGGTTGATAAAGATCTCCTCATTTGATTGCTTGATTTGGAGTTCGAGAAAGAAGTTGAGCTCTTCCATCATATTTATCTCGAACTCACCTTGCATGGGATTAGCAAACTCTCTATACAAAACCTCATTAGTAGCACCGAATACTATATCATCAACATATAATTGGATAATCAATAGATCACTTAATTTTTTTTAATAAATAGTATTTTATCTATGTTACCTCTTTTAAAATCATTGTTTAATAGGAACTTATTCAATCTATCGTATCAAACCCTAGATGCTTGTTTTAATCCATATAGTGCTTTCTTAAGTTTATATACATAATTAGGTAAATTTTGACTCTCAAAGATTGGAGGTTATTCTACATAAACTTCTTCTTCAATTAAATCATTTAAAAATATACTCTTTACATCCATTTGAAAAAGTTTAAAGTTTATGAAACATGAAAATACTAAGAGCAATCTAATAGCTTCAAGTCTGGCTACGGATGTAAAGAATTCATCAAAATCAGTATCCTCTTCTTGATTGTATCCTTGTGCAATCAATCTAGCCTTGTTTCTAATTACATTGCTTTTTTCATCAAGTTTATTTCTAAAGATCCATTTTATACCAATTATAAGAAAATTTTTAGGTCTTTCAACTAATTTCTAAACTTTATTTCTTTTAAATTGGTTTAACTCTTCTTGCATTGCTAATATCCAATTTAGATTATTTTCAGCTTCAATTATATTTTTAAATTCTAAATGAGATATAAATACAATATGATTCATAGCTTCCCTAAAAGATGATCTAGTTTTAACTCCATGAGATGGATCACCTATTATTAATTTCTTAGGATGATTATGATCATACCTTCATTTCTTTGGTAAGTTGGATGTACCTTGATCATCTTGAGATTGTGGCGACACTTTCTCAACTTCTTTCTTTTTCTTGAGAGGGAATATCTTCAAGTGATATATCCTTCATTTTCTTTTCTAATATTTCTGCATCCACATCAAGCTCTTCTTCTCTTATTTTAAGAGACTTAGTTTTATTAAAAATAACATGGATGGATTCTTCCACAATCAATGTTCTTTTATTGAATACTCTTTATGCTCTACTATGTGATGAATATCTTAGAAAAATTTCTTCATCTGATTTTGCATCAAACTTTTCTAGATTATCTTTACCATTTATAAGAATAAAACATCCACATCCAAATATTTTAAAATATGAAATATTTAATTTTTTGTCTTTATAGAGTTCATATGGAGTTTTCTTTAAGATTGGTCTAATTAGAGCTCTATTTAGCACATAGCATACGGTGTTAATAGATTTCATCCAAAAATATTTTGGAAGGTTGCTTTTACAAAGCATGGTTCATGCAATTTTAATCAATGTCCTATTCTTTCTTTCTACCATATCATTTTGTTAGGATGTCCTAGGTGCTGAAAAATTATGATTGATTCTATTTTTAGAACAAAAATTTTGAAATTTTTTATTTTCAAATTTCGTGCCATGATTACTTCTTATATATAAGACATTGTATTCTTTTTCTTTTGTTATTTTGTTAAATAGATCAACAAACATATCAAAAGCACTATTGTTATGTGATAAAAATAAAATCCATGTGCATCTTGAAAAATCATCTATTATAACAAAGCCATATCTTTTTCCTCCAAGACTAGTCATTGAGATAGGTCCAAACAAATCCATATGAAGTAGTTTTAGAGGCCTAGTAGTTGAAACAATATTTTTGGATTTGAAAGAGGATTTTGTTTGTTTTCCAAGTTGGTATGCTTTACAAATTTTGTCCTTTTCAAAATTTATTTTGGATAACTCTTTTACTAAATCAAGTTTAATTAATCTTGCTAGTAAGTCCATACTTGCATGACCTAATCTATTATACCAAATCCAACTTGATTCATTTAGTTTAGCATTCATAGTGACAAGACATTCAATATTCTCATTTCTAAGTTCATCAAGATCAACAATGTAAATATTTTCATATCTTTTTTCTATGAATTTGATGCTTTCATCTAAAGAACTAGTTATAATACAATGAGATGATTTGAATGGAATATTAAAATCCTTATTACAAAGTTGGCTTATACTAAGTAAGTTATGCATTAATCCTTCAACATACAAAATATTTTCTATGCTAGTAGAGGGTGTTATCAATATATTATCGAGATCAATGATTTTTCTTTACCATTGTCTCCAAATGTGACAACACCTCTATCTTTAGCTTCAAGAGAGATAAATTATGATTTATCTCCCGTCATGTGCCTTGAGCATCTTCTATTAAGGTACTACCTTCTTTTAGCTCTTACGGATGCCAAGCACACCTACATAAGCAATCAAGTGAACTTAGGTATCCAAGCTAACTTGGATTCTTTGGGGTTAGCATAAATGGTTCCTTTTGGAACCCAAACTTATTTTACTTTTGATTTGCTTGAATTAAAGATTTTGCATTCAATAAATTTATGTCTAATTTTATTATATTTATAACATGTGATGCTTCTACTATAATTATGAGATTTTGCATATACATTTTTAGTGATTTTTGCTTTCTTGATGGATCATATTTTATATCGGCTTTGTCAAAGATCATTTTTTAATTTTTAATTATAGTTTGTAGATTTTTAGAGCTTAGCATATATCTATCTACTATGGATCTTAATCTTACCACTTTTATCTTATAAGAATGCAATTTTTTCATTTGATTCATTTAGATTGCTTTGGATTTTCTTCATATTTTTTTCTATTTGAGCTTTATCTATTTTTAAGGATTGATTCTCTTTCCTTAGTTTTTTGTTCTTATGAGATAGTTTTTTAAAATTAGAAAGTAAATCATTAAAAGCTTCATACAATTTCTTAAATATAAATTTAGAAATTGAATCATTATTTATCTTATCTTCCAATGCCATAAGACATATTGGCTTTTTCTTTCCTTAGACATTCTTCTTCACTTGAAGATGAATCTTCGTCATTGCTCCATGTTGTTTTTAATACTTTCTTCCTTAATTTCTTTGAGCTCTTCTTTAATAATAGACAATCCATTTGAAAATGTTTAGACTTTTTACAATTATAACAAGTGATTTGATCTTTCTCTTTCTTTGCTACCTTCACTCTTGCTGAAATTTTTTTCTTGGTTCAAACTTCTTCCTTCTTTTCATAAATTTCTTAAACCTTTTAGTAATTAGTACCATTTCTTCATCATCCTCCGAGTCTTCTTCGGAGTTGCTTTCCTCTTCATACATGGCAGCAGTTTTGAGTGCTATGCTCTTCTTTTTCTTAACTTCCTCTTCTTATCTTTGGTTCATGTTCAGCTCATAGGTCATGAGTGACCCAATTAACTCCTCAAATGCAAGAGTGTTTAAGTTTTTCGTCTCTTGAATGATAATCACCTTTGGCTCCCAATTCTTTAGCAAAGACCTAAGAATTTTATGCACAACATCACTGTTAGTATAATCTCTTCCAAGACTTTTCAAATTATTTAGAATATCAGTGAATCTAGTGAATATTTCGGTTATAGTTTCATGTGGTTCTATTTTAAATAACTCATACTTATGTACCAATATATTTATCTTTGATTCTTTGACTTGATTAGTATCCTCATGGGTGACTTCAAGTCTATTCTAAATTTTTTTGATGGATGAACATGTTGATATTCTATTAAACTCATTAGCGTTCAAAGCACAATATAAAATATTCATTGCTTTGGCTTTAAGTTGAGCTTTCTTCTTATCATGTTCATCCCAATTTTTTTCAGATTTTGGGATGGACACTCCATCAACCATGATTATAAGTGTGTGAGGTCCTAACATTATGATGTTCCACATGTCATAATCTTATGCTTGGATAAATATTCTTATTCATGCTTTTCAATAGGTATAGTTAGTCTCATTGAATAGCGGGGGTCTATTGGTTGATTGCCCCTCAACCAATGGAGTTCCAATTGGGGTTGCCATTTAATCTTTAGCTCTTTGATAGTTTGATCAACAACTAATATTAGAGCACCAACTTTGATACCACTTATTATCCAAGGATGGCTTTCTAAGAGGGAGGGTGAATTAGGTATTTTAAAATTTAGCTTAAGATATGAATAATTTAAACTAATCAAGGACTTAAATGAAATAAGCTATGTAATGTGCAGTGAATGAAAGTAATAAGATAGAAACACACAATCACAAACATAATAATTTTATAGCGGTTCGGTGCCAAACTCAGCACCTACGTCCACTTTCTAAGTAAACCACTTAGGAATTCGACTATAATCACTTAGCTTGATTATAGTCTGATTATTTTACTTGGGCTCACAATCCAATCTAATTGGTTTTGACCTTGACTTACCAACCATAACCATACAATGATTATTTTTCTGGATTAATAATCAACTCTGATTGATTTTGTTCTAGACTGACCAATATAATCTTACAACGTCCAACTCTAGGCTTGGACCAATCCAAGTTTCTCACCCCAAGAAACTTGAAATAAAAAGAAGAGTACAATAAAATTAAAATAAACTCAATGAAGCTTATGAGAAGAAAATCTGGATAGATTTGCTTGATGGATTGATTTCTTCTCTTGAATGCTTAAGAAAAGTAGAAAGTAATCTTCAATAGCAATGCCCTGACTTCTCTCGGATTGAGGATGTTGGAAGGATAAATGTTTGTCTAGATGTCACTCCTTTCTTTTCATAATATTACTCACACATTTGAATGTACTGAAAAATTATTTGGAAGCTCTTTTCGCAAGTTCAAAAGTCTCTTCTCTTATTCCAAATATTTGCTTAAGTATCTCTAAGATTTTCCACCATTACAAGTAAGCTAGAAGGGCTTCTAAAAGTGATCTAGCTATTGGAAGATCGAAAATAACCATTGGAAGGCATATAGAGTGAAAAAGCTGTGAAACTGAAAACTAGCCATTACAGGTACTGGGTCGGCTCAGTTTGCTTAGTTCAGACTGGATCGGCTCAGTTTTTAGTTGGATCAGCTCAGTCTCAAAGATTTCAAAATATTTATTTCTATCATCTTCTATTTTTTGAGACTGGGATGGATACTTTTTTGACTGGGTCGGCCTGGTTGTCATGGGTTAGCTCAGTTGTAAATTGGGTCAACTCAGTCCTCTGAATTATAAAAAATTCTACTTTTTGCTCTTTCTATCTTTTGCTTCCACGAAGACTAGGTCAGTCCAGTTTGCGTGTCATACATGCCAAAGACCATTTGTCCCTTTCTTTAAATTTCTTTATAGGCTAGACTTGTCCTTTTTGCCTTAATTTAATCTTCATTATAACCTCTTGAAAGATGTATCCACTTTAAAATATCTTCTCTAAATTCTTGAGTGATAAGTCTTTACTTGGATTAATGAGAATACTTGGTATTTGTGAGCTCTTGAAATTTACAACTATACATCCTCACAAATAACATTAGTAATTTAATAATCCATACTCAAATGCTTTTATTATCATCAAAATTAATCTAGAATCAACATTCCATCGACTACTCGATGGTCCATCTAACTACGGTCTATGGCAGACTATCTAAGAATTCTGTATATACATAAATACAAGGTAATTACTAAATACTATTTTATCATTCAAAATGGCTTACATAATAAATTAATATATCTTATCATCAATTAATAGGTAAACATAGATTCTATCCTATTTAAAAAATGCTTTAATTATATTGGTCCATTACAATAATCAAACAATACGCAATAGAGGTCAAAATAAATTTGGCAGCATTTTTTCTTAGTTCTCTTATGTAGAAAGAATAAAAGATCCAAAATTTTTTTTGAACCCTTAGCATACTGTTTGGTTACTATAATGATCTATAGAATTACTTGCATTTTTTAAACCATCCATAATGGATAATCAATTGACCAATATACATAATTCTTCTATCCATACAAAAATAAATAAATGTATGGATACATTAGAATATGTACATTATTCAACAGATAGGTCTATCATTCTATGTAATGCAAATTTTATTAAAATTAATACATAATTAATACTGTCTAACACTTTCCATCAGCCTGAGTGCATAGGGCACGTGAAGGCTAGATGCCAGCTATAACTCAAAGCTCGGGCATGTAGGGCATGCCCTGGCCCCATGCTTGCAATGCTGTCTCGCACCTTCTCTCTGTTTGAGCACTCTACATGTTGAGACACAAATCTCATTACATCTAGTTAATTAATTATCTAACTAAATAATTAAATAAATATTTAATTAAATTTTAGTGATGGTATTAGCCTATGCTAATGCTATCACTAATATTAGACAACATTAGTCAATGCTAATACCGTCGCTACTACTTACAATGGTACGGGCAAGGCTGCAAGATTGGTGCCGTGGGCTGGGGGTGGTGGGGTAGGGGTTGCACGTTCAAGCCAGTAGGGACAGGGCCATGGGAAGGCCGACGGGGTGGGTGGCAAGCTCCAAGGTCGTGGTGCAAGAGGCATCGGTAGGGTTAGGGCAGCCACAGGAGAGGTAAGGCTGGGGTTGCAGGCTTGGGGCCACAATGTAGGAGGCACCGATAGGGTTGAGGCATTCGGAGGAGAGGTGGGGTCGGGGGCTCGAGGTCGTAGTTTAGGAGGTGCTGGCAGGGTAGGGATGGCCGCAGGACTGGCAGGGCCACAGCATAGGAGGCATCGATAGGGTTGGGGCGGCCATGGGTGAGGCGGCTGGGGCTAGGGCGGCAAGGTTGGGGTGACCACTAGTAAGGCAGGGTCACAGCGGCAGGCTCGAGGTGGCTATGTAGGAGCACCGATAGGCTTAGGGTCATGGCATAGGAGGCATTGGCGGGAATGGGATGTCGGGAAGGAGGACACACAGGGAGCGGGGAACGTCAGGAAGGACGTGTGGGAAGTGGAGAAGGTGATAAGTCGTGATGCTGACATTAGGATACCATGTTTATCAATTTAATTTTGACTTCTTAAATAATTAAAAATACGTAGATAGTAGTGAGTTGGGTCGAATCCATAGAGAAGGTAGTATTTTGATTCTGAATTTTTTAATTTTTATTAAAAAAGTTTTAAAAATAAAGTTGAAGTCAAAAAATAAAATTATAAATAAAAATAAAAATTAAATGATGTAGAAAATTAAACTTGGTACTAAGATCTATTAGTTAGATCTTAGCATTTACTTGCAATAAAAATAAAGAGCAATAAAATTAAAGTATAAAAATTAAATTATAATTAAAAATAAAGAGCTAAAATTTAAATAGCTAAAAAATAAATTTTATATTAATTAAAAGTTTAAAATTTAAATATATAAAAATTAAAAATAAAAAAAATTAAAAATTAAAAATAGCTGATCTTGATCTTGGATCGACATCAGCATTGAGATGGTGTAGAAGTCCGACTCTTCCTCTCAGCATCGTCTGTCTTAAAGTAATCATGAATCCCAAGCATGGCTCTAACCTATACCATCATCTTTTCATGATTGAAGATAGCTTTTTTTGGAGGCCTAAGGTCTTATTTATAGGTGTTGGAGAGGAGAGATAATTGCTATCAACTGATATGGGATCAAAACATCGTGTAAATCCTTGTATATAAAGGAATCTGAGAGAAAATTTGATTAAAATAGCATCTGATTGCGTTCTAGGAGTTTTCTAGGTCTTCTAAGACTTCCAACCATCAGATACGAATCCAACACTCCAAAAATCATCAAAAAGCGAGTTTTATCAGCCCAATTTTGGTAGGAATAAGTTCTAACCATTAGATTGCATCAATCTAGAAGATCTGGGCTATTAGATCAAGCTCTGGGAGGCTAAATCAGAGTCAGGAGCCTTTATCAACCATTAGATCAAAGTTTGGAAGAAATTGGACCATTGGATCATAATCAGGAGCATTTGGGACTATCGGATTGCGTAATGGGGAGCCTGGCTATTTGTATCAAAGTAGGATTAACTCCCATCCATCAGATCTCAACCGACAATGACCATAGCCATCTGATCACAAAGTTGCTGTGCCCATGGACCACGTAGATCGGGCACATTTGAAGACCGAACTAATTAGCATGCAGCATGGTCTGAAAATGACCAAAATGCCCTCGCTAAGAGGTCTACAGTGAGTTATGATGAATTTGACATCAGCCTGACGTCAATGGCATGCAGGGTGTGTCAGCATTCTGAGTGGCTTATGGTGCACGACTGGGTCTCTCTAGCTTGGATGCATTGGTTGAGTTGAATGGCTAGGCGCATTTGGACACGCCTGCTAGGCCATTTCAATTTTTTTTAATTTTTTTCTTTAAAAATTCATATCGGATTCATTTGAACTTCATTTTACTATAAATTTATTTCATTATGACCAAAAAAATAAGTTATTTCTATTGATAAATATATTTTTTAAATAGATAAATAAAATATTTAATTCTAAAAAATAAAAATAAATTAATAAATAAATTAATACTTTTAATGATTTATTTATTGTAATTATTATATCTCCCAACTTAAGCTTTGCTCATCCTTGAGTAAAGAAAGAATTTAGTTTTAAATATCTTTTAAGCTTTAGAGTTTCAAATTTTGTCTAATAATTTTTAAATGGCCATTAATATTCAGTAGAGCTTAAGTGAGTTATGTCATTAGAGTATTAGTATTTATCAATAGAAAAATTAAGCAAAAAATATTCAAATTTTTTAGATTTTTCTAAATTATTTCTATCTCTATCTCCGAATTGTCTAAACTTTCATATGGATAAGTATATTGTTACTTTCATCCTTCATTTATTGATATTTTTTTTATTTATATTGTCTACTTTTTGATGTGAATATCATTACTTACTTAGGCAATGGGACTCAATTATTCGATGAAAAATTAATATTTTTTTTAACGTTGTACCACTATTGAATGTCTTAACCTCTTAAACTTTTTATTTGATCCATATAGCGAGTCTTGGGCTAATGACTCCCAAACTAGTTGACTTTAGGGCACTAAGTACGAAATACCCCTTAGACTTACTAGCTCGAATCAAATAGACTACGAGTTAAGACTAGCTTTACAATGAGCTTCCTTATCCTTTCTATCTTTTGACATGAAATTCAATGCTTGCTTAGGCAAAGAGGCTCAGTAACTTAGTGAGAAGTATTTGAATACTATTTTAATTTAAAATATATATTTTTATATAAAAAAAATATATAGTTATCCTATACAAGTCCATAAAAAGTAGACTCTTTTTTGATGCTGATAAAAAAAATTAGAAGTACTCAAAGAAAAATTATTTATATTCTAGACTTAACTCTTTATTAGATTTTTTTAATACTTGATTCCTTAATATCTCACAAATTTTTGATCTGTGCATCAATTTTTCTTTAAAAATGCTTAGTTTAACTTGATTCTTAAGTGTAATCGGATGTCTAAATACTAAATACTAACTTCTTTGAGGACTTTTAAAAAAAATTTAAAATTTTTATTATTCTGCCTCCCAACTTAATCGATATTATCCTCAATAGAGAAAAAAATAAGGGGTGTAATAAAGAATAGGAAAGAATACATCTGACTCGATATGCTTTTGATCCAACATGGGTCTTTGAAAATTTGTTATTCAAAATATTCTAAAAAAAAAACAAACTAAAAGATAAATTAGATACAAGAAAACTAAATATTGGATTATCTCTCAACAAGCGCTAAGTTTACTATCTTTAGTCAGACACAAGATAGCTTACCTATCCCATGTCAAATATTGGATTGATAAATTCCAATGATTTTGGATTGCCAATCTTAGAAAGATAATTTACGATCCCTTTATTGATATATTCATTGTTAATTTTAGGATAATAGTTCGTGACCCCATTCTTAGATCCTTGCTTGTTACGAATTTCTTCTATTTGTTCTTCTAGATTGCTCATGAATTGAGTTTTTGGATTAGGAGATAAATTTGATACAATGGATACTGGAAGGATTTTTAAGGATAGGTTTAATTAAAGAGGTAAATTAATATGATCTTACTTAAATAACTCCATTGATACTTCGTTACATGTCTCTTGATTTTTATAAGAAGAACTGGCTTCTAGGGGTGAAGGAAATAAGATTTTAGGTGTATAGGTCTCGATTAAATCATTTATTCTTTTTTTTCTTTTATCTATCTTATTTAAATTGAAATCAGCATCAGCATCAATTTCGAGCTCAAGTTCTTCTATATTGTTAATCTCAGTACTAACTTCTTTTATATTCTTATTTTGGCTAGCATCAGTACTAGCCTCTATCACCTGATCTTGATATGGATCCATAAGAATTCTATAATTTTTAAATTCAAAAATTATTTTGGCATTCTATAATTGAGAATTTTTAGGTGGGAAATTAGATTGATAATTTAATCCAGGTGGTTGTTGGACAATAGGTAGGTTGTTTATATAAATTGGTTGGCTCAGTAATGATCTAGTTCTCTTCTCATGGTAGACTCAGCTAATTATCCTATTTGAGCTTCTAGTATGGTGATAGATTTCTATTAATTTAGAATCGGTTGTTGTTGAGATAGGATCAATTATTGCAACTGATTAAATCTATCATCCGCTAGATTGATTTATTGAGGAGGTGGGTATGATGGTTGATTATAATATGATGGCTAGGTAAATTGATTAGGCTGACCATTATTATAGGCATAGTTCTGATATTGGGATCTATTCTAATAATTTTGCACAGATGGAGTTTGGGTCTAAGCTTGAGTCTATTAGGGTATCCAAAAAAAATTAGAGTGGTTTCTTTAATTTGGTTTATATGAATTTAAAAAAGGATCATTAATCGGCTTGGAGTAGTGTTATGTTGCTTGGACTTGTTCTTGGATGAAAGTTGAAAATTATGCAGCCATGGAACATTCACTCACATAATGGGTTGGCCTAGCAGAAATAGAATAAATCTCCTGATAATTATAGGATGATGTATATTGTGCAAGAGATTATTGACCTATGGTTAGGAGTTGATCTAGTTTCTGGGTAAGAAGGTCTACTTTATTTATCAGGTTCAAGTTAGTCTTAAAACTAGATTTTGGATGTTTAAATTCATGGATTTCTGCCCACTTTTGATAGAAAAATAATGAAGTATGATTAATTAAGTTTTTATTCAAGATTTTAAATAAGATATAGGGTTCGTCTTCACTTTTATTCATGAATGTACCTCCATAAGATGCATATATTATTTATCTATACTGGTCTCCTAAACCTTCATAGAAAGCTTGAACTATTTGCCACTTAGATGGATCATTGTGTGGGCATTTTTTAAAAAGTTTCTTAAGTCTTTTTCATGATTCATGAATTTATTTTCTTAGAAGTTGAGCAAATCTAGTGATAGCTCACCTCATGGTATTGGTTCGACCTATGGGATAAATTATTTTTAAGAAATTTACTTTATAATTTAGTCCAAGTTTTGATTGGTCTCTCTATTGTGCCAAGCCAGTACTTGACTTTATTTTTTAATAAAAAAAAAAATTAATCTAAGGGCATCATCGATTAAATTTTGGATTTTTATCATAGAGTAGATTTCTAAAACTTCATCCAGATGCTTATAAGGATCTTCATCGGTATTTCTATAGAAGGATGGGAGCATCTGGACTATGGTCAACTTAATCTCATAGTGGATAGCATGGATATCAAGTAACGAAATATAAGTCGATGGATTATAGATGGAAGAAATAAAATATTTTTTCATTTGTTTAGATGGTTCTCTAAAATTTTCAGCCATTTGACTATTGAGTTTCATATGGTTCAGCCATTCAATTTTATAATTGAGTTCAACTAGATCAAAAAAAGCATTCTCCTACTGTGTATGTACTAGTGCAATCCTAATGTGTGATTCAAATTTTTTTTAGATTTTTTATAATTATTTTATTATTTTACTATTTTTTAAAATTTTTTAAATTTTTTATTATTTAATTTATTTTATTACTATTTTTTATTTAATTTAATTTATTTTTTATTTTATTTTATTTTATTTTATTTTTAAAGAAGAAACGGAGAAGAAAGAAGAGGTCCTAAGGAGTCCTAGAGCTAAGAAGAGAAAGAAGAATTTGATTTAATTATGTTTAATATTTTAGTTAGCAATCAAGTTAGGCAAATAATTCTGACTAAGGATTGTCCTAAATTTAGATAGCTCTTAACTGTCAAGGTCACCTTCAAGATCTCTAGGTATAAGATTATCCACTCAACTGACCAAGTAAGTATAAGATGGGTGGAAGTCTCCCTATTGCTAGACATCAATTATCTTGGCGAGCTAAGCTAACGGAATCAATTAAATAACCATTTTTTTTTGGGATGCAATCTCTGAACTATTTTTCTTAGACACCAATCAAACTAACTAACCCTGATCTGATCCAACTCTTAGGATTTGTTATCCTAGCGAGCTCAAGTTTCTAGGACCGATGTCTAATTAATTTTAAAATTAAAGGCTTATGTCAATGCAAGATGCTGGTTGATTGTTTATGAGCCAAAAAAGGGTGATCAAATCCTCACCTATCTTGTTTAATTGGGTTATGCCTTTAAATTGATTTAAAAATAAATATGCACAATCACTTTCAGACAAGGGGTTATATGCAACTAAATTAAATATATGAAACTTAATTAAACTTGAGAGGCTCATCTTATCTTCAGTGATCATCAAAAAGAAAATAAAATTAAAATAAATCTAATATGATGGATGCTCTAAGCAATTAAAATTTCTACTCTTGTTATTATGCTTTTAATTAGATTTAAGTGAGTATTTTTTAAATTAATTTAAAAATAAAATAAATAATAAGAAAAAAAAGAAGTCTAGGGTTAGGATTGATCTCACCAAGCCAAATTGAAAGTTTTCCTCCTTGCCCTAGTTTAGTTCTTTTCCTCTTTTTTTTGTAAAAGAAATAAAAAAATTAGTAAGCTATATTTGTAAAAAAAATTTAAAAATAAAAAAATTATTTATAATTAATTTATAAAAAATAAAAAAAATTAAAAAATTTAATGCTCATGCCAATTAAAAAATCAAAGAAATCAAAAGAAATTAGTGTCTATGCCTTCTCCAGTAACGATGCTAAAAACTTGATAAGTCGCAATGTTATTGTTAGGATACTGTATTTATTAGTTTAATTTTAACTTCTTAAATAATTAAAATACATAGATAGTAGTGAGTTGGATCGAATCCATATAGAAGATAGTATTTTAATTTTAAATTTTTTAATTTTTATTAAAAAAGTTTTAAAAATAAATTTGAAGTCAAAAAATAAAATTATAAATAAAAAATAAAAATTAAATGGTGTAGAAAATTAAACTTGGTGCTAAGATCTATTAGTTAGATCTTAGCATCTACTTGCAATAAAAATAAAGAGCAATAAAATTGAAGTATAAAAATTAAATTATAATTAAAAATAAAAAGCTAAAATTTAAATAGTTGAAAAAATAAATTTTATATTAATTAAAATTTAGAATTTAAATAAATAAAATTTTAAAAAAATAAAAATTAAAAGTAGCTGATCTTGATTTTGGATTGGCATTGGCGTTGAGATGGTGTAGAAGTCACGTCTTCCTCTCGGAACCGTCTGCCTCAAAGCAATAATGAATCCCAAGCATGGCTCTAACCTATACCATCATCTTTTCATGATCGAAGATAGCTTTTTCTAGAGGCCTAAGGTCTTATTTATAGATGTTGGAGAGGAGAGACAATTGCTATCAGTCGATATGGGACCAAAACATCATATAAATCCCTGTATACAAAGCAATCTAGAAGAAAATTGGATTAAAATAGCATCTGATCACATTTTGGGTGTTTTATGGGTCTTCTGAGACTTCTAGCCATCAGATATGAATCCAACGCTACAAAAATCATCAAAAACCAAGATTTATCAGCCCCATTTTGGTAGGAATAAGTTATGACCATTGGATTGCATCAATCTAGAAGATTTGGTCTATTAGATCGAGCTCTGGGAGGTTGAATCAGAGTCGTGAGCCTTTATCAATCGTTGGATTAAAGTTTGGAAGAAATTGGACCATTGGATCATGATTAAGAGCATTTGGGACTGTTGGATTGCGCAATGGGGAGCCTGGTTGTTTGAATCAAGGTAGGATTAACTCCCATCCGTCATATCTCAACTGGCAACGACCACAGCCATTCGATCATGTAGTTATTGTGCTCATGGACCGCATAGACCGGGCACATTTGAAGAACGAACCAATCAGTGCATAGTATGGCTTTAAAATGATTGAAATGCCCTTGCTAAAAGGTCTATGGTGAGCCATGATGAATTTGACGTTAGCGGCGCATGGGCTGAGTTGACATTCTAAGTGGCTTATGGCACGTGGCTGGGTCTCTCTGGCTTGGATGCGCTGGCTGAGCTGAATGGCTGGGTGCGTTTGGACATGCCGACTGATATAGGTGCACTGGCTTAGCTGGACGCACCGGTTGAGCTGTTTTAATTTTTTTAATTTTTTTCTTTGAAAATTTATATTAGATCCATTTGAACTTCGTTTTGCTCCAAATTTATTTCATTATAATCAAAAAAATAAGCTCTTTCTATTCATGAATATATTTTTTAAAATAGATAAATAAAAATATTTAATTCTTAAAAATAAAAATATATTAATTAATAAATTAATACTTTTAATGGTGCATTTATTGTAATTATCAGATGGCATGGAGATTTTTTTTCCTCTCAAATTTTTTTCTTCCACCAAGGTTAGGTCACTAATAATATAATTTTCTTTTGAATTTTAATATTAATTTTTTTGAAAATTTTTAACTATTACCAATGATGAGGTTATCATCGGTAATACGATCGAAAAAATCATATTTTCATTAGTGATAGTAGTTTCCATCTCTAATATCAACAAGCCATTGCTAATAATGTTATTTTTTTAAATATTAAATTTAAATATTAAATTTTTTAAAAACTTTTAAAATAATATATTTTTTAAAATTATTAGCATTGATAAGAACTCCATCGCTAAAGCCATCGCTAATAATCATTTTCTCTAAAATTATATTTTAATATTAATTTTTGTCTTCTAGATTGTTTTTTGGATTGTTAAATATCAATATTAAATTTTATTAAATTTTTAGACTTAATTAATTTATGAATCAAGTCCTAATTGATTTAAATTAGATTTAATTTAATTAGGCTTGACTTAGTTTAATGCTAATTAAATTTTAATATTTTAAGTAGGACTTGAATTCAAAGTCTAATTGAATTAGGTTTGGCAGAATTTTGAATTGGATTCGATTTAGTTCAAACTAGATTCAAATTGAACCTAAATTAAAAATTATTTTTATCTAATTGATTTAAATCAAATCAGATTAAATTTAATTAGGCTTGACTTAACTTTAGGATAAATTACCATCTAATTAGGACTTAGATTCAAAGTCTTACTGAATTAAGTTTGATAGGATTTTGAATTGGCTTGATTTGAATTAGGTTCGAATTATATTCAAATCAAACCTAAATTAAAAATTATTATTTTTTAATTAATTTAATTTAGATTAAATTTAATTAGGCTAGACCTAACTTGAGAGTAATTAGATTTTATAATCTAATTAGAATTTGGATTCAAAGTCTAATTGAAATAGGTTTGACAAGATTTTGAATTATCCTGATTCAAATCGAATTCAAATTAGATTCGAATCAAATCTAAATTAAAAATTATTTTCTTAATTAATTTAAATTAGATTAAATTTAATAATGCTTGACTTAATTTAAAGGTAATTAAATTTTACTATCTAAGTAGGACTTGGATTCAAAGTCTAATTAAATTAGGATTAACAGATTTTTGAATTAGATTTGAATTAGGTTTGAATTAGATTGAAATTGAATCCAAATTTAAAATTATTTTTTAATTAATTTAAATTAAATTTATTTTAATTAATCTTAACTTAATTTGAGACTAATTAAATTTTATAATCCATGTAGGACTTGAATTCAAAGCTTAATTGAATTAGATTTGATAGGATTTTGAATTAGATTTGAATCAAATTTGAATTAGATTCGAATGTAATCATAGATCAAGTTCTAATTAATTTATTTGAGACTATTGATTTGAGACTATTGATTTGAGACTTCTCAGGATGAGAAGCCTTCGGAGGAGGCTAGCCATCGAACTTTTAAGGAAGTGGCCATGCAGAGTTTTTAGGATGGTCTGTACAGCTTTTAGCAGTCTGCCATCGAGCATTCTGGTTTCTAGTCACCATCAGACTAGAGGTCCTACAGGGATTACTGGATGTGAACAAACGTATAGGAGGCCCTCTATGATCAGTGGAGCAATGAGGAGTACTCCAGTAAATAGTAAAGGGTCCAACAAAATCAGACGGTCCAGTAAGATCCGATCAGGCACACAGGCGGCTCTATCAGTACACATGTTGTGGTCGACAGAATGGTAAGAAATCTATATTAAAACTCCTTATTAGAACTATAAAAATATATATATATTTTTTAATTAATTTAATTTTATTATTTACTTATTGTAGACATGGCAGTGGGTCATCCACCATGTTAGCTGCGGTTGTAGGAGGGCCACACACCTATCTAGGAGGATTGGTGATTACTTAGATTTTAGATCACGACAAATCATGATAAGAATTTCAAACTATATTTATCAAGTTGTTATAGAATCTGATATATATATTAGAACTAATGTATTTTTAAACTTTGTAGATAGATTATGTGGAGTACATCATTGCACGGTATAGTGATGACCCTGAAGGGAAATCCTGATTTCTCGGTCCAGGTTCGTCCAGATCTAATTAGATCAAGAGATATATTTCAAAAATTTTCTCTTGATCTCAATCAGATCTTGATAAGTTTCAGATCTGATCATTATTATTTTAATAAATAAAATAAAATAAGATAAATTAAATCAAATTTAATTTACCTAATTTGGGTAATCCTATTACCCTGTAGATGATCCTGATTGCAGCGGAAGGTTCTGGATCTTAGCCACGCAAGCGCCTGGCCTCTACCGGTATCCACTCGGGTTGGATCTGGAGATCCTCTTCTTCTCTATCACACCTCCAAAAATCAGATCTGGATCTGATCTGGAGGATCTTCAAAACTCTTTTGAAGATCTGCAGTCGTCCTTTTGCAGCAGCGCAGCCTTCTTACTTTTGATCGCCTTTCCTTGATCTGAATCACACCAACCAAAATCCAAAACACTTTTGGACGTGGAGAGCAAGGGGAGAAGAGACTATGGCATGGAGAAGGAGGGGAGAGGCAGCCTTGGGGCGTGTCTAATAGCATTCAAATTAGGGTTGGGCGCAGGGTCTTATTTATAGACCTCTTGTGATCCAACTCCTCTTCCTCTCAACCAATCACAATCCTTTGTGAAATCAGATCTAAATCTGATTGGTAGGAATAGAGACCCCTGGATTTCTCCTTAGAGGGTGCCTAAGACCAGTCAAACTGGATTCTTAGTAGAACTCTGATTGGAATCCAAAAGGGAGGTGGAGTCCTTGTCCAACAAGGACTCCTAGGCGCCTCCTACTTGGGCTCACGCCACCCTTGGCGTGCGCCCTTCTCCTTGCCTGGTTCTGGCAGGGGGACAGGCCCCCACCAGCTCTCCAATAGGTGCATGATATGTGGTTAAAAGTCAAAGGGTCAATGGTCAACGTTTGACCAGTCAAAGGTAGACTTTTGACCAAAGTCAAAGAACAAGAAATGGCAGGTGACCAAAAATGGCAGGTAATGTCTTACAAATAAGACAACCTATTCTGACTTGGACAACCTCCAGTCAGACCATATGAAGGCCTCTGATTGAGCATAAACTCCTTTGGCTCAGTCAGGACAACTTATTTGTGATAGTAAAAGAAGAACGTTAGGTTCAATCGAGTGCTAGCACGATTTCCTTGAACCTAATTGAATCTCATTCAGATCAATTGAACTAGATCAGTTCAATTGATGATCACCAGATTCAAACCCTTGTTTGTGTGACCCAGTTAGGTTCAGTTCTGTATGGTAATGGGATATGTCATGATCTCTATCATAGACATCATCGAAACTCCTTTCGATGGATCAGAACTCTTCTGATTCGAACAGCTAGAATGATCGATCATCTAAATCATTCTAATTGCTCCCAAAATCCACCAGTGACACCTAGCAGTATATGGTGGCAACCCATCAGAGCTGAATGCGAACCTCTTGGTGCAGCTACCTATGTGATTCAGTTCTTCTATCTTGAGCCCCGATCAGATGTAGCAGCTAAAAATTCAATCTAACTATCCAATTGATGGACTGAGGGTGTCTATAGCTTTGTATCATCGAATAGAAGGTGTAGGAATAATCTATTTGAGAATCGAAGAAGTATATTGAAAAATTTGCCTCCATATCAAAACTTATCAATAATATTTTATTTTTTTTTATTTCAGGATGTTGGAATATCTGGCTCTCATCCATTGGCTACCAAAGAGGAGCAAGAGGATGACAAGGATGATCTGACTTGATTTTCTTTTATTTTGAAGTATTATATATATATATTTTGATACTTCTTATAAAATTATATAATTTATTTTTTAATTAAATATAATTAGTTTTTTATTTATGATTGTTATATTATCTTTGGATTTTAATTATAACAGATGTTAGGAACCATAATTGATTATGATTAATTAAAATAGATCTTAAAAAATATTATCATAAATTATTTAAAAAAATAAAATAAATTATTATCGATGGCTTTAATCATCGCTAATACTTAAAAAATATTATTATGAATTTAAAAAAATAAAATTAATGATTATCGATGGAATTAGAGATGGCTTTAGTCGTTGCTAGTACTTATTGGCGATGGCATTAGCAACCAAAAAAACCATCACTAATTTTTTTTATTTTTTTAAATTTGACTTAAAAATTAAAAAAAAAATAGCGATGATAATTAGCAGTCATAAATGCTATCACTAATAGCTGTTATTAACGATGGCTAGAATTTTTGTCGCTAATAGTGATAATTAGTGATCAGAGTTATTCTAACCATTAATTAGCAATGGTTGTTCATCGCTAATACTATTATCAATAGCAAAATTACTTTTAGCGACAGCAATTGGCCATCACTAATAGTCAAATTTCTTGTAGTGATCCCAACTATGTGATGTGAACTTATTCTCAACCACCATATCAACCAATGACTCTAAATCCTATTTTGACTCACAGACCTTAATTAGCATATGTGCGCTCTATATTTCCACTTGTATTCCGTATGGTGGTTAGTGATGGTATTAAAAGCTTAGTCTTGTTTGACATAGTAGGAGTGAGCTTGGTATTGATAGGATAAGATGAGGACCTAGAAACCCAACCACAAAAAATAAAAAAAGAAAAAAAGAAAATGAATTGATTGATTAGATCGAGTGGTCAACCAACCCAATCAATCAGGTTTGACTGCTTGTCTCTGTATAAGGCGGTCGATTGCCTCGAGGGGACCAGTTGACCATCGATCCATATCATGCCAAGCTATCGACCGATCCTCCTGAGGCAATCAATCATCTTATATTGAGATGGGTGGTCAAATTTGATCGAGTGGGCTGATCACTGCCCGTTGTCTCTCATTCCAATCTAATTGATCATCGTATTAAGCCAATCGACCATTTTATTTTTGGTGGTTTGATTTCAAATGAGTTTTGCTTTACTTGATAATTGATTTTCCTATAATGCATGGGAACCAGTTATAATTCAAAGCAAAATTTAGCATTATCGTTACTGTATGGATGATTATGGGATGAGACAAATTAGAAAGTTTTTGTTAGATTTTGTTTACCTATTTTTTAGCAAGCCTTGTGATGAGTTTTGGATTATCGGGACATGGTGTAATCTACCTTATACTTCATATAAAATTATTAGTTATTAGTTATTGGTGATCTACTAAAAATCCTTTTTCATACTTAATTATAAAGGCTATATTGCCTTAATTATTTTTAATACATGTTGCAATAATGTGATGAGTTTGACCAAGATAGATGATGTTAGATTGGGAAGTCCAAAAAAATTAGTAATATCTGAATTTAGAGAATAATTGAGAACTTTATTTAAATAAATAAAGAAAAATTGAAATATTTTTATTTTCCAACTAAGAAAGAATCAAGTCCATATGATAAAACCTAAAAATCATATTCCACATGGTGGCCGACTCTTCCTCCATGCAGGTTGCTCCTGATGATGCATTGGTTCAATTTAACTTGGCCCCTTGTGTTCCTTCATATATTGCTTTATCTATGTGATAGCCTTCTATGTAACTTCTCACCTATACAACCTCCTATCTGACATAGAACTCCCTTGTGGCTCATGTCATCAGTCGTATACTTAAAATGTGCAGCAATCTTCTCAATGGATTAGAACTAGCTCATGGTGTTGTGCATCTACATGATCAATCACTACTACAGAATAGGGCTACGACAGTAATTACTATTATAGCAGTTCGAAAGCTGCCGCCATAAGCTCTAAGACAGTGGTTATAATGAACCACCATTATATGTCTACCCTATAGCAGTAGTTATAATAAATCATTGACATAGGTTGACCTATAACAGTGGTTACGATTGTTGCCATAGGTCCGACTTATGATAGTAGTTACTGATAACTGCTGTAATCAGTTGGATATATGATAGTGATTACTTAACCACTTTCATAGTCTCGATCTATGGTAGCAGTTATACGTGATAGCTACCATTAGTCAGTCTACGATAGTGGTTATGTATAACTGCTGCACTAGGTAAAACCTATGGTAGGGTTTACTTAACTACTGCTATATGCCAAATCTATAGCAGTGGTTATTTGTAACTACTATCATAGATTCAAACTATTACAGTAGTTATCAGTAACCATTATCATAGGTCGGATCTATGGTAGCGGTTATTCGTAACCGTTGCTATATATTTTTTTCATATTTCTTTTCTAAATATGATATAATTCTAAAATTCAATGCCTATCTTCACTGTTCATTATTTAAATAATGATCATTAGAGTGTTATCATAAATGATCTTGTCGATCCGATCGCCCTAGCTATACCGATCAATAAAATTCAATTTCATCGATCACAAATGATCGCATGTCAATCTGATAGACAAAGATCATCAATGAATTCAAAAATTTGCTATGATGATCTCAGTGATGTTTGTAGCATACTATCAAAATTTTATTTTAATTGGATATCGTTATCATGATCAATTTAGTAAGAAATAATTTCGATCGTTAAATGAGAAATAAGTGATCAAAAAGGATAAGGGCATCCGATTATAAGATGATTTTTTAGATAAATAATCTTTGCTACAACTTTAATCAATTTATATGGTGATAATCATAAAATTCAAATCATTTCTATATGAACTATTCATGTTAAGCTAATCTTGCAAAAATAGAAGCATAATTATTTAAGGAGTTTAAGAATGAGTATTAAGCGACGTATAGTTTTGGACCATTTTTAGATGCAAAATTTAAATTTTACGATCACCACCATAAAAATGATTAAAATAGTAGCCAAGATTATTTATCTAAAAAATTATTTCATAATCAAATACCATTTGATCTTTTGATCGCTCATTTCTTATTTAATGATCAAAATTATCTCGTACTAAATTAACTATGATAACAATATCTGATTGAAGTAAAACTTTAATAGAATGCTATAAACATCACTGAGATCAATATTGTAGATTTTGGATCCATCAATAATCTCTATCTATCATATCATTATGTTGTCATTTATGATCATCAAAATTAAATTTTACTAATTGATGAAGCTAGAGCTATCGGATTGAGGTGGTCTTTTGTGATGATATTCTAACGATAATTATTTAGATCATAAATGATGAAGATATTTTTAAATTTTAAAATTATATCATATTCATAAAAATATTAAAAAAAATAATATTAAATTATGGCAGCGATTTTGGAACTGCCTTAATAGACCTATGGTAGCGATTTTCAGTAATCACTGCTATAGGCCTATGGCAGTGGTTTGAAAACTGTTGCCATAGATTAGATCATTTTTTTCTTAGCTTGCCTCATTTTTATTTTCCTCTTGAGCTCTCTCTCTCCCCCTCCTCTTTGTCATCGATGAAGTCTCCCCTCTCTCTCTCTCTCTCTTCCTCCTTTCTGCCATCGGCCCGCCATCACCAATGCACTCATCCCTAGCATCCATTGGCCGGCCCCACCTCCTCCTTCTTCCCTGGCTAGCGCTGCCTCCTCCTTCCCCAGCCGACCCCGCTTCCTCCTTCTTCCCCGACCAGCCTCTTCTCCCTCTTCCCTGGTCAACCCTGCCTCCTTCTTCCTTGGCCAACCCCACCTCCTCCTTTCCCGACCGGCCTAGCCACCTCCCCCACCTCCTTCTTTTTCGGTCGGCCCCGCCACCTCTCTTACCTCCTCCTTCTTCCCCGATTGGCCTTGCTATTGGCCCTACCTTCCTCTTCCCTGGCCAATCCTATCTCCTCTCTCTCTTTCTCTCTTCTCTTCCCTTGGTCCAACCCACCACTGCCACCCCCTCCCTCTTGCGCCGCCACCACCCCCTCAGCCTCCCTACTCTCTCTCTTTCTATCACTCTCTTCTCTCTTCCTCTCTATTTGTTACTCTCTCTCTTCCCACTTTCTCTCTCTCTCTCTCTCTCTCTTTTCTCTTTCTCTTTATCTTTCTTCTCTTTCTATATTTCACTATCTCTATCTGTCTCTCTCGTAGGCTACCTCTAGCACCACCGCCGTCGATGACCCTTGGTGCTCTGTGTGACCCCCCTCTCCATAGTCATAGGAATGATTTTTTTATTTTATTTCATAGTAATATTTATTAATTATTATTTATAATATTTATAATAATATTTATAATAAATTTATAATAATATTTAAAGAGAACCCTTACCGGTGGGTTCTGGAGCATGTTGGCGGTTGTGGGCTGTGTCGATGGGTAAGAGAACTCCTATTGGTTGGTTCTTGATCGTGCTATGTCGGCAGCCGTAGACGGCCTTAGGCTATGTCGATAGATAAGAAAACTCCTGTCAGTTGGTTCTAGACCGTGCTACTAGATTCTGGGCCATGCCGTGCTGGTAGCCTTGGGGCAGTCCATGGATACCTCTAACTCTAGTAATATTCTGGTATAAATGTTAGAGTTTATTTATGGATGTAATTTATATTTATATCTTGTTACTTTTGTTTATTGCACTACATAATGATAGACTCATCAATTGATTAGTGTACATAATCTCTGGCATCCATATATTTATATATGTTTGTATGGACGAGAGAATTATATATAATGATCAATTGATTATCTAATTTAGATAGTTTAAAAATTATAAATAATTCTATAGATAATTACAGTAATCGAACAGTATGCTGAGGATTTCAAAAAATTTTGGACAGCATTTTTCTTTTATTCTCCTTAAATGGAAACTGCCAAAAATTTTTTCAATTTCTATTGCATATCGTTTGATTATTGTAATGAACATATAGAATTAATACAATTTTTGAATGAGATAAGACCTATCTTTATCTATTAGTTTATGATAGGATGTATTTATTGCATATCTAAAAATGATATATAATGTAAGTTTTACATATGATATTTATTTTGGTCCCTATTTATAATGCATTTTTTGTTTATAATGCATATTTATTTATAATGTATTAGTATATAATGTAAGTTTCATATATGATTTGATTATAGTATCATTATTTTTATAATAGATAAGGGGTGGATGAAGTTTAGTAGGTTCTTATCAGAATATGAGGCTGGACTTCAAAATTTTTTTGACTTTGCTATTAAAAAAAATAAGAACCATGGACTTATCTAATGTACTTATAAGAAGTGTATGGATGGATTGTGGCTAGCTCGTCAAGATATGAATGATCATTTCACTATTTATGACTTTAAATTCGATTATCAAGTTTGTTGGGATCAACATGGTAAGGATAGGCTGTAAGAAGATGATCAACATGATAAGAAAGTGAAATAAATGGTTGGTGATATTTTTTCATTTGTTGGCCACAAAGATGGTGCATCTACATCCATACCTGATCCTATGGTTTGTGGAATAACAAACAGTGAGGATTTAAAAAGGATTTGCAAGTTGATGGAGGATGCTAATATTTAGTTATATTTTGGATGTAAAAAGTGTTAGATATATGTGCCCTAGAAGCCAAAATTGGTTGACACTTGTTATACACTTCTAGGGGCAAAATTGTAATTTTGACTATAATTAATGAAATGGGTTATTTTCTATCACACATGTGTATTTAGTGTCTGTGATACATCCTTTGAGTTAATGGTAATGATAATTCATATTTTCAAGAGTTGAAAATTTAAGACATGAATAATCATTATTAACTCATAAACAGCTCCCGACCATAGGATCATCACGAGGATGGTGATTGATCCGGAAGGTTGGTGTACGATCGCTTCTCTTTAGTAGATGAGTCTTGAGTCTACGGTGTGGAGACACCGGAGCGAGAGTACAGGTACTCGTTAGAGAACGAGGGCACTGAGCATGACCACCTCGAGTAGTCATTAGGAAGTCTATCCTTCTCGTCAATGACTGACTCGATGCTGCAGTAGTGTGTCTGGTTCTTTGACCTGAGATGCATCGGCAGTTCACCTTGAGGGTGTTATAGTTTGACTACACCATTACTCGGTCTCCTAGCCATATGGAACCCTGAGGTGTATGTTGGCTGTGACATGTTCATTGTAGGAACTGGATTGCATCAAGATGGGATCTATCTACCTCGGTGGTAGAGGAGTAGCCCTATGATGATCATGAGAATCAAGTCCTGAAGCCCATGGCCATGGCAGAGTGAAATAATAGAAAGAGTTTCTATTTAGATTTTCATACTTGGACTCGAATCGAATGATTACATCATATGACAGAGACTAGGGTTTGACGAGTTCACCTTAACCCTAATCTGATCGGGGCTCAAGATAGAAGAACTGAATCACACAGATAGCTGCACCAAGAGGTTCGCATTCAGCTCTGATGGGTTGCCACCATATACTGCTAGGTGTCACTGGTGGATTTTGGGAGCAATTAGAATGATTTAGATGATCGATCATTCTAGCTGTTCGAATCAGAAGAGTTCTGATCCATCGAAAGGAGTTTCGATGATGTCTATGATAGAGATCATGACATATCCCATTACCATACAGAACTGAACCTAACTGGGTCACACAAACAAGGGTTTGAATCTGGTGATCATCAATTGAACTGATCTAGTTCAATTGATCTGAATGAGATTCAATTAGGTTCAAGGAAATCGTGCTAGCACTCGATTGAACCTAACGTTCTTCTTTTACTATCATAAATAAGTTGTCCTGACTGAGCCAAAGGAGTTTGTGCTCAATCAGAGGCCTTCATATGGTCTGACTGGAGGTTGTCCAAGTCAGAATAGGTTGTCTTATTTGTAAGACATTACCTGCCATTTTTGGTCACCTGCCATTTCTTGTTCTTTGACTTTGGTCAAAAGTCTATCCTTTGACTGGTCAAACATTGACCATTCACCCTTTGACTTTTGACCACATGTCATGCACCTATTGGAGAGCTGGTGGGGGCCTGTCCCCCTGCCAGAACCTGGCAAGGAGAAGGGCGCACGCCAAGGGTGGCGTGAGCCCAAGTAGGAGGCGCCTAGGAGTCCTTGTTGGACAAGGACTCCATCTCCCTTTTGGATTCCAATCAGAGTTCTACTAAGAATCCAGTTTGACTGGTCTTAGGCGCCCTCTAAGGAGGAATCCAGGGGTCTCTATTCCAACCAATCAGATTTAGATCTGATTTCACAAAGGGTTGTGATTGGTTGAGAGGAAGAGGAGTTGGATCACAAGAGGTCTATAAATAAGACCCTGCGCCCAACCCTAATTCCAAGTCAAAGTGAATTCAATAGAGATTTCCCACGCCCCAAGGCTGCCTCTCCCCTCCTTCTCCATGCCATAGTCTCTTCTCCCCTTGCTCTCCACGTCCAAAAGGGTTTTGGACTTTAGGTTGGTGCGATTCAGATCAAGGAAAGGCGATCAAAAGCAAGAAGGCTGCGCTGCTGCAAAAGGACGACTGCTAGATCTTCAAAAGAGTTTTGAAGATCCTCCAGATCAGATCCAGATCTGATTTTTGGAGGTGTGATAGAGAAGAAGAGGATCTCCAGATCCAACCCGAGTGGATACCGGTAGAGGCCAGGCGCTTGCGTGGCTAAGATCCAGAACCTTCCGCTGCAATCAGGATCATCTACAGGGTAATAGGATTACCCAAATCAGGTAAATTAAATTTGATTTAATTTATCTTATTTTATTTTATTTATTAAAATAATAAGAATCAGATCTGAAAAATATCAAGATCTGATTAAGATCAAGAGAAAAATTTTTGAAATATATCTCTTGATCTAATCAGATCTGGACGAACCTGGACCGGGAAATCAGGATTTCCCTTCAACTGGTATCAGAGCCATGGTTCTAAAATTGTTTAGATCTGATTTTAAATTTATTTTAATTAAAAAATAAGTGATTTTAGATGTCACATGAGATGTGATCAGATCTGAAAATCAGAAAAAATTAAAATTAAATGATTTGGATCTAAGATTAGAAGAATATGCATGACTAGTTCTAGAAATAGAATAGTTCTATAGAATAGTCTTGCATGTCTTTGATTTAATCTGATTAAATCATATTTTAGATCTTCTTTATTTACTATTTTTTGATATTATAAGTGTTATAATAACATCTAAAAAATAGCAAATAAAAATTATTTAATTTTAAATATCATATGAGATATGATTGATGCATGTCTAGACTAGTTGTAGAATAGTTCTACATAATTATCTAGATTAGAATTTATTTTGATTAGATCAATTTAAATCTAATTTTTTAGATTATTATGAGATAATTTAGATCTGAAAACATGCATGATTTGATACATGAGATGTATGCAAAATATGCCATGATTAGATCTAATTTGTATATGAGATATATGATATAGATCTATAAACTGTTTTGTAGTATTGAATGTTCCTGATTAAGGCGTTCCTCTTGGCCGTCCGGTCATAAGAACGAAGAAGGGTTTAAAGGCCCTCTCTTCCCATTCGATGGGGTGTTCTTATGACGTGTAGGGGTGCTGCGTGTTCGTCCTTAATCAGAAACCCAAAACTTACTTTCTGCAAAACCCTAGATCCTGAAACCCTAGGATTTATTGTGCATATTTTGTTTATGAACCCTACTTAATTAAGAATTAAGTTTATGGAATATTAATTAGGTCTAAAATTGAGAATTTCAGATCTAAGACATATTCATAATACTGGGTTCGGGCTTGGGTAGCTCAATTAGGTCTAAGCGGTTGATCAAACCGAATCAAGAGTTGGTTAGATGGGATCAACAATGCTTAAATTGACCAGCCTAATAGGATTAAGTCTGGGTCAAGATCGAGTCACGATCAAGCAAGACCTAATTAGGCTCAGAGGTTAGAGTCTGGATTGTAGGCTAACCCAATTGGTTCTGACTCAACAATTTGGTGTCTAAGGTAAGTTTGGCACAGACGACCGACTGGTTTTTAATTGGAAGCTACTCGACCTGAATGCGTTCTTGTACGAGTTAATGGCATATTCCTTCCACCGGTCTCACTTACCTGGCCATATCTGTTGACACAGTTCTGATCTGAGGTGGTCAATAATCCGAGCTAACCCATGCCACTAGGTTAGTCATAATTGTTATGACTAAGCCAAGTCTAGTTTAATGAGACCTGAAACAATTCTCCCTAAGAAAAGATTAAGTCTGAGGTCTTCCACCATTGTAGATGTGCGGGCCCTTCCCGGGGTTGATTGTTCTCGGCTGGATACAGTGGCTCAGTTGCACCGGGAAGATGCAACCATGTCTATTAGGCATTGGATGCTATGGGCTGGAGGATGAGTTGGGCTCAATATTCCGGATACGGTGAGAGACTCAATTAGGAACCCAGTCTATGCAAATGGTGGGTCTGACTTAACTAAGGAGTGGATCAATATTCCGGATACGGTGAGATTCATGAATTAGAGACCAAGTTTGGGTGCACCATGATTAGAGAATCATTGAACAAGAGTTGTTCACTCATTGGCTAACCCATCACCAATAACTGTTAGGTGAGGTGATGAGTCAGTTGGTGAGACCGCACCACCCACTAGAAATCATTAATCGTGGAGATTTTCGCATCTCTACAGAGGGAGTGTAGGGATCCGAGAAAATAGTGGGAGCTAATTTGTTTAAAAATAAAATCCCTAAACAAATTGGTCAAGTCAAAATTATAGTATCTAACTAGAATCTTTGACTCTCTACAGGAAAATGTCTGCGTCCAACCCATTGGCACGTATCCTGGACACACATAGACTGACTGGACCCAATTATAAAGATTGGCTCAGGAACTACAAAATTATTTTGGGTTCAGAGAAGTTAACACCATGTTTTGGACCAGGACCCTCCCACCTTACCAGCTCCGTCCATCCACTTGAACAGAGAGCGTCTCTGGAAAAATGGATTGACGAAGATAATAAGGCCAGATACTTACATGTTGGGCTCGATGTCTGATGAGCTCCAGCGCCAACATGAAGATATCGGGACTGCTCGCCAAATGTTGGCTCACCTGCAGGAGATGTTTGGTGAACAGAGTCGCGCAGCCAAATATCAAGTCACGAAATGACTTTTTAAGGCTAAGATGCGTGATGGGCAGTCAGTCCAAGATCACTGTCTGACAATGATCAAGGACATGGAAGAGCTTGAGAAGCTCGGTGTGAAGTTGGACTTGGATCTGCAGAACGATATTATTCTGCAATCCTTGACTGATGCATATGGGCAATTCATCATGAATTACCACATGCATAAACTTCAGAAATTCCTTGGCCGAGTTAATGAATATGCTGGTTACCGCTGAGCTTTCTATGAAAGGTTCTAAAGGCTCAGTTCTTGCTATGGAACGGACTTCTTCCAAAAGAAAGTCTTATGGAAAGAAAAAGAAGTCTGTGAAAAAGCAAAAGGTGGAAGGATCAAAGAAGAAGAAGGCAGAACCGAAGAAGAAAGGTCCGATGGCAAAGGAAAGTGTTTCCATTGCAACAGCGACGGCCATTGGAAGCGGAACTGCCCTACTTACCTGGCCACCCTGAAGAACAAGAAGGAAGGTCCTTCTGGAGGTATGCTCGTTATTGAGTCTAACCTTACGGTTTCTTCTGCATCCAGTTGGGTGCTTGACTCTGGTTCTAGTGCTCATCTGTGCACTTCTATGCAGGGTCTTGAGGATAGCAGGAGGCTGAGGGATGGAGACATGATCCTACGCATCGGTAATGGAGCAAGAGTTGCTGCAGTAGCCGTGGGAACATACCCTCTTCGATTACCATCTGGTTTAGACTTAGTTTTAAAAGACTGTTATTATGTGCCTGCAGCTAGCAGGAATTTGATTTCTGTTTCATGCTTAGCACAAGAAGGTTATGTGATCACCTTCTTTAAGGACCATTGTAACATTCTTTATGAAAGAAATAAAATTGCAAATGGTTTCCTTATTAATGGTCTTTATCAGTTACATATTGATGTACCTATTTTAACTATCGAGCAAAACGTGAATGCCAAACGACCTAGGGATAGTCCAAACGATAGATATCTATGGCACCTGAGATTAGGTCATATAGCAGAAGATAGGATCAACAAATTGGAGAAAAATGGGCTATTGAGTCCATTGACTTTTGAGTCATATCCAACTTGTGAATCTTGTCTTCAAGGCAAAATGACTAAACTCCCTTTTGTTGGACATGGGGAGAGGGCCACAGATCTCCTTGCCCTAGTACATACTGATGTGTGCGGCCCATTTGATGTGCCGGCTAGAGGCAATTTTGTCTACTTCATTACCTTTACCGATGATCTGTCTAGGTATGGGTATGTGTATCTTATGAGACATAAGTCTGAAGCTTTTGAAAAGTTCAAAGAATTCAGACATGAAGTAGAAAAACAAACTGGAAAAACCCATTAAGGTTCTTCGATCAGATCGAGGAGGTGAATACCTTAGCCGGGAATTCCTAGACTATCTTAAGGAAAATGGCATAGTCTCTCAATGGACTCCACCAGGAACACCTCAACTCAACGGGGTTTCAGAACGGAGAAATCGGACTCTATTGGATATGGTTCGATCCATGATGAGCTTCACAGACCTCCCTGATTTTCTTTGGGGACATTCATTATTAACTTCAATCTTATCTTACTGAATAGGGTTCCCTCTAAAACCGTTCCTACCACACCGTATGAGATATGGCACGGTAAGAAACCAAGTCTGAGTCATCTCAGAATTTGGGGTTGTCCGGCTCATGTCAAAAGACAACAAGCGGACAAGTTAGAGTTTAGGTCCTTTAGAGCTCGATTCATAGGATATCCTAAAGAGTCATTAGGATACTATTTCTACATTCCAGAAGACCACAATGTGATTGTGAGTCGACATGCCATATTTCTTGAAAAATAGTTTATTCAAGATAGTGGCATTGGAAAGCAGATTAAGCTTGATGAGAAAGTCTCACAAGCAGAACGAGCTAAGGACCAAGTGGAACCAAATCAGGTTGAGCCAATAAGAACACTACCTCCTCCACCTCGTAGATCGGAAAGAGTTTTCCCATCCCCCTGAAAGATACTTAGGTATTATTTCAGAGGATGTAGAGGAAATGTTCCTCATAGGTAATGGTGCTCATGGTGATGATCCCAAAACCTACAACGAGGCGATATCAGATATCGACTCCGAGAAATGGCTTGAGGCAATGAAGTCAGAGAATTGACTCGATGCACTCAAACCAAGTCTGGACCTTGGTAGATCCACCAGAAGGTATAGTACCTATTGGGTGTAAATGGATCTTCAAGAGAAAGATTGGTGCAGATGGGAATGTGGAGACATTCAAGGCTAGACTGGTGGCAAAAGGTTATAGTCAACGCGAAGGCATTGACTATCAGGATACCTTTTCCCCAGTAGCTATGCTAAAATCCATCCGCACATTGCTTGCTGTTGCAGCCTATTTCGATTATGAAATATGGCAAATGGACGTGAAAACGGCATTCCTAAATGGATATCTTGAGGAAGATATCTATATGGAACAGCCGCTAGGTTTCACATCCAGTGATACTGATCACAAGGTTTGCAAGCTGCAAAGGTCCATATATGGACTTAAGCAAGCATCTCGGAGCTGGAACACTCGTTTCAATGATGTGATCAAAAAGTTTGGTTTCATCAAAAATGAAGAGGAACCATGTGTTTTCAAAAGGGTCAGTGGGAGCGCTGTTGTCTTCCTCGTATTGTACGTGGATGACATCCTCCTTATTGGGAATGATATTCCCATGTTGACATCAGTCAAGATGTGGTTGTCCAAGGAATTCTCCATGAAAGACCTAGGTGAAGCATCCTTTATTCTAGGAATTAAGGTCTATAGGGATAGACCGAATAGGATGCTAGGACTTTCACAGAAGATGTACATAGAGGAAGTACTAAAGAGGTTTAGTATGGAAAACTCTAAGAGGGGATTAATACCCTTCAGACATGGTATTCATCTTTCCAAGAAGATGTGCCCCAGCACACCTGAGGAAATAGAACGCATGAGCAAGATCCCTTATGCTTCTGCAATAGGGAGCCTCATGTATGCCATGCTATGTACACGACCTGATATAGCCCATGCTGTGAGTGTCACAAGCAGATATCAGTCAAATCCAGGTGAAGAACACTGGACTTCTGTGAAATGTATCCTTAAGTACTTGAGAAGAACTAAGGATATGATGTTGGTCTTTGGTAACGGAGAACTCCAAGTCCAGGGATACACAGACTCGGACTTTCATGTCCGATATAGATGATCGAAAGTCGACATCTGGCAGACTGTTTGTGCTGGAAGAGTTCCAAGTCAGATGGAAGCAAACGGCGATACCATCTCATCCGCGATTACCTTGAGAAAGGTTACGTTGAGGTCAAGAGAGTCAACTCCGCAGATAATGTGGCAGACCCACTTACAAAGCCGTTGGGCCAGCAGAAGATCGAAGCCCACCTTGAGAAGATGGGACTTAGACTTGTAGCCAATTGGCTTTAGGACAAGTGGGAGATTGTTAGATATATGTGCCCTAGAAGCCAGAATTGGCTGACACTTGTAATACACTTCTAGGGGCAAAATTATAATTTTGACTATAATTAATAAAATGGGTTATTTTCTATCACATATGTGTATTTAGTGTCTGTGATACATCCTTTGAGTTAATGGTAATGATAATTCATATTTTCAAGAGTTGAAAATTTAAGACATGAATAATCATTATTAACTCATAAACATGCTCCCGACCATAGGATCATCACGAGGATGGTGATTGATCCGGAAGGTTGGTGTACGAATCGCTTCTCTTTAGTAGATGAGTCTTGAGTCTACGGTGTGGAGACACCGGAGCGAGAGTACAGGTACTCGTTAGAGAACGAGGGCACTGAGCGTGACCACCTCGAGTAGTCATTAGGAAGTCTACCTTCTCGTCAATGACTGACTCGATGCTGCAGTAGTGTGTCTGGTTCTTTGACCTGAGATGCATCGGCAGTTCACCTTGAGGGTGTTATAGTTTGACTACACCATTACTCGGTCTCCTAGCCATATGGAACCCTGAGGTGTATGTTGGCTATGACATGTTCATTGTAGGAACTGGATTGCATCAAGATGGAATCTATCTACCTCGGTGGTAGAGGAGCAGCCCTATGATGATCATGAGAATCAAGTCCAGAAGCCCATGGCCATGGCAGAGTGAAATAATAGAAAGAGTTTCTATTTAGATTTTCACATTGGACTCGAATCGAATGATTACATCATATGACAGAGACTAGGGTTTGACGAGTTCACCTTAACCCTAATCTGATCGGGGCTCAAGATAGAAGAACTTAATCACACAGGTAGCTGCACCAAGAGGTTCGCATTCAGCTCTGATGGGTTGCCACCATATACTGCTAGGTGTCACTGGTGGATTTTGGGAGCAATTAGAATGATTTAGATGATCGATCATTCTAGCTGTTCGAATCAGAAGAGTTCTGATCCATCGAAAGGAGTTTCGATGATGTCGATGATAGAGATCATGACATATCCCATTACCATACAGAACTGAACCTAACTGGGTCACACAAACAAGGGTTTGAATCTGGTGATCATCAATTGAACTGATCTAGTTCAATTGATCTGAATGAGATTCAATTAGGTTCAAGGAAAATCGTGCTAGCACTCGATTGAACCTAACGTTCTTCTTTTACTATCATAAATAAGTTGTCCTGACTGAGCCAAAGGAGTTTGTGCTCAATCAGAGGCCTTCATATGGTCTGACTGGAGGTTGTCCAAGTCAGAAAAGGTTGTCTTATTTTGTAAGACATTACCTGCCATTTTTGGTCACCTGCCATTTCTTGTTCTTTGACTTTGGTCAAAAGTCTACCTTTGACTGGTCAAACGTTGACCATTGACACCCTTTGACTTTTGACCACATGTCATGCACCTATTGGAGAGCTGGTGGGGGCCTGTCCCCCTGCCAGAACCTGGCAAGGAGAAGGGCGCACGCCAAGGGTGGCGTGAGCCCAAGTAGGAGGCGCCTAGGAGTCCTTGTTGGACAAGGACTCCATCCTCCCTTTTGGATTCCAATCAGAGTTCTACTAAGAATCCAGTTTGACTGGTCTTAGGCGCCCTCTAAGGAGGAATCCAGGGGTCTCTATTCCAACCAATCAGATTTAGATCTGATTTCACAAAGGGTTGTGATTGGTTGAGAGGAAGAGGAGTTGGATCACAAGAGGTCTATAAATAAGACCCTGCGCCCAACCCTAATTCCAAGTAAAGTGAATTCAATAGAGATTTCCCACATCCCCAAGGCTGCCTCTCCCCTCCTTCTCCATGCCATAACTCTCTTCTCCCCTTGCTCTCCACGTCCAAAAGGGTTTTGGATTTAGGTTGGTGCGATTCAGATCAAGGAAAGGCGATCAAAAGCAAGAAGGCTGCGCTGCTGCAAAAGGACGACTGCAGATCTTCAAAAGAGTTTTGAAGATCCTCCAGATCAGATCCAGATCTGATTTTTGGAGGTGTGATAGAGAAGAAGAGGATCTCCAGATCCAACCCGAGTGGATACCGGTAGAGGCCAGGCGTTTGCGTGGCTAAGATCCAGAACCTTCCGCTGCAATCAGGATCATCTACAGGGTAATAGGATTACCCAAATCAGGTAAATTAAATTAGATTTAATTTATCTTATTTTATTTTATTTATTAAAATAATAAGAATCAGATCTGAAACATATCAAGATCTGATTAAGATCAAGAGAAAAATTTTTGAAATATATCTCTTGATCTAATCAGATCTGGACGAACCTGGACCGGGAAATCAGGATTTTCCTTCAAAAAGATGGCAAAGTTTGAGTTCTTATCCGGTTTTATCATGTGAAATGCTCCAATGGGTTCAGTAATAATAGAGTGAACTGCATACTAGAGCTTTTAGAAGATATTCTTTCAGATAATACATAAATTCTGAAGAATAATTATGAGGCATCAAAAATTATTGAACAACTGGACTTTACTTACACGAAGATACATGCATGTCCCAATGATTACATGCTCTATTGGGAGGGGGATGCCAACCAAAATGAGTGCATGACATGCGGTATATTAAGATGAAAATAGAATAAAGATGGCACATTGATCTATGTACCTCAAAAGTTGATATGGCATTTTTCTTTGATTTTGAGACTATAAAAATTATTTATGTCGGCAAGAATATTGATAGACATGAGATGGCATAGAATCGAACAAAAGATGATACATTGAGACATCCAGCTGATATAGAGATATGGCAGAAGTTTAACAAAATATATCTTGACTTCGCACAAGAGACACGAAATATGAGGTTAGGCTTGTCATGCGATGGTTTCAATCCATTCAAGCATATGAATATCATTTATAGTGTGTGGTCAGTGTTTATTTACGTTTACAATCTTCCATCATGGATGTGTATGAAAAAATCCTTT